>JAQNCB010000027.1:21642066-21653764 GCA_030068295.1 Euristhmus nudiceps | reverse complement strand
GTTAATAGCTTGCTTGTGATTATGATCTTCACCTTTGATCAATGTGTTGAGTAAATGGAGAAATCAAACCGTTGTCAAGGAAACATGAGCACGCATACTATTCTGCAATTTTGTATGACAGGTACTACCACGCATACCTTTCATTTAAAAAAAGAATGAAGAAAATATTCGCAATATTGACAAAGTTCGAAAAGTGATATTTTCTATGATGTCATTTTGCTCGAAAACTATGAACTTCCAGTTATGACGGACGTAGTCCATTCGTCATAAAACTCTCTCGGCTATGATTTGCACTTAAACACAAGTGTCTACGACCATTTTTGAGGAAGTTATGGGGATTATATTCATTTTTCGTATTTTCGTGACCTAGAAATCTGTTCTTCGAGGAGGACCAAGCCACGGTGACTCCCCATCACATGTACAAGTTTGAAGTCGATTGGATCAGTACTTTTTGAGATACACGTTCGGACGTACGGACAGACAAACAAACAAACAAACAGACAGACAGACAGACGGACCCAATTACAAAACCCTCACTACCCTTCAGGGGGCGAGGGTAAAAATGCTAGCTCTAGTGGTACTCAAGGAACAAGAATGAGAAACATTGTCCAAATGACACTGTGTGCAAAGCCAAGGGTCAAAGTTCAAGGGTCAAAGTTTATTCGAAGATCTGGTAAATGTCTGGTAGACTTATGGAGACAACAGAGGGTCTACTGGACCAATTACCAAGAAGGTGAGGGAAGGGAAAATGTTTTTTATTGTAATGCCAGTGACATGATGGGGGAGCGGTAGGAACATCCGCCTCAAAACCAGAAGGCCCTGCGTTGGTAAGGGGGTTTCTGTGTAGCGTTCTTCTCGTCATGCGTGCATAGTTTCCTCCCACAGTCCAAAAACATTCCCTTTAGGCTAATCGGCTCTTCCAAATTGCCCCTAGGGGTATGTGTGACTTGGCCCGCAATTGTCTAACAAACTGTTCAGGGTGTACCCAGTCGTCGCTTCTGTGTCAGCTGATAAAGGCTCCTGCAAAAATACCGGTAATAGAATTAAACGTTTCAGCCAATAAGTGAATGAGAGAGCGAGTGTAATGCCGGTGCACTTTTCAGAATTCATCTGTCTTTAGTTTCACACTGATGAATGAAAGAAATCTCAGTGTATTCATCAACACGAACCAAATGTGTTTATTTCTCCATCAACTGGGGTGTTCAGTCCAATCTCCAGGGCCAATGTGGCTGCACATTTTTATTCTGGCCAAACACTTGCCACCTCTCACTTAACTATTAGGTACAAATTGTTACAGTGAGAATGAAACTACAGCCAGGCTCCCGAGGTGCGTGACTATTAACCCAGAGATGGCAAGTTCGAATCCAATTTAATGCCACAGCCATCCGTGACCGAGAGGAAGGGAGGAACGGCATACGCTCAATTCCCTGTCACTCGCAGCGATCACCAGCCAATCATAGGCGTCTGTGAGCTCATTCATATGAGGAGGCGGATAGCACTTCCCCTCCGAGTGTGCTAGACCGCCTCCAAACGTGCATGTGCAACAGTTTGAAAAGAGGCGAGCGGTTAGCATCGCATGTCACGGAGGGGGCGTGTGCATGCTTTCACCCCTCCCTGGTCAGTGGTGGTCGTGTGATAGGGAAGGTAATACCTGATGGGTGGGAATTGGATGACAAAAGTTAAGGAGAATTTGGAGGGGGAAAAAAAAGAAAAGAAACTCTACAGCCAACACAACTCTCCCCCAGTTGCGCTGTTTAGCTCCCAAGTTTCCTTTCTTTCAGGTGTAGCTTTATCAAAGGGTAATTATCAAAGGGTAATCGTTTTTATCATCCCTTTTTTTCAGAAATGTTTGCAAGTGCATTTAAAGGACACATGTCTGTACTTAATTCAGCTAACCCTGTGCACTGACCTGAGAGTGTGTGCAAGTGCTGCTCCTGTTCGGAGTGCGTGTCTGACACGTCATAGTGACCGATGACCTCTGGCCCCACTGCACAACACACATGCCACAATGGGTTTAGGTTCAGTTTTCTGCCACAATCACCAAACACAAAATCATGACATCCGTCTTTCTTTAAGACTAAAGAATATCTTGACTGGAAAATTATTCCACTAAACCTTGATTTTCTGTCAAATTTACCATTCAGTCAGACAGTCGCATTAACAGCATTTTCCAATTATCCAGAGTGACTTGCATTTTTTCATTTATTTATACAACTGAGCAGTTGAGGGTTAAGGGACCAGTAACGGCAGAAGTGAATTATGGGGCTTGGACCGCGAGCCTTCTGGTCAGTAACCCAGAGCCTTAACCACTGTATCAGTCTATGTGGGTATTTTTCTTTTGGATCAGTTATATTTTTTTATAAACACACACACACACACACACACGTGTATTTACTGTATGCATATATTTTTTAAAAAATATTTTCCCCCCATATCGGGATTTTAATCCATTCGTTTTTCACAGTGCTGTATCCCCATTGCATCAAAGTTCGACTTAAAACACAAGATAAATTTCTGATCCACATGGTTGTAAAGACCGACTGAGTTACTGTAAGCTTTCTGCCGGCTCAAACCAGTCCGAACATCACAGAGATGCCTACCTCAGATTTAGGTTTTCAGCATTCTTCACGACTTTTTTCAGTATTTTTGAAAAATGTTCAGTAATACTTCTTCCACACACATGAATTAGCACCAAATGTATTTGTAAATAATATTAAACATTTATTTTACATCATACTTAAAATCTAGAGGTAGAATGGCAACACCATCATATGACTCACATGACAGAGAGTGAGAGACACAGAGAGAGAGAGAGAGAGAGAGAGAGAGAGAGAGAGAGAGAGAGCGCGACAGCGAGAGAGAGCGCGTGCGAGACAGGCAGAGAGAGCACGAGGCAGACAGAGATTATTTTAGTATTTTTCCATACAAAATAGCACCCTGTAACGTAACACCGTATTTACATCAACTTTCCGTACAAAGTACGGAGAATCCGTACTGGTAGGCATCTCTGTCATCATCCATGAACCCCTCACATTAAGCGCTTTCTGTATTATCTATTCAGTTTCTATCCAGTACAATATCATATCATTGGACAGTTGAAAATGAGTAAGGCAGGTGTATCTCAGAACAAAAGAAACAGCACACAATACTTCAGACGGTGGACAAATTCATTAGAGCATTCTCTTGTTTTTTAATTTCGAACCAGGGACATTACCAACAGATTATAATAGCAGAAAAATTAAAATCACGAAAATAGTTTATTAGTTCCACTGGATCCTTCATGTTGCAGCACAATGGCTTACTACATTTTCAGAGACTCATAGAAGTGTCATTATTTAGCACAAATTTGAAATGGTAAACCTTTGAGCTCTTCCCTGAAGTCTGGATGTGTGTAAAATAAATGTTTTCTCTTTAAGGCCCTTCTGTGAGTATAAACAAAAGATTTTATTTTGGTGTGTAGGGAAAAAAATTAATATANNNCACAAGAACTGATGGTGACTTGCGTAAACTTCAAAAGCAGTTATAACAGTGTATCTCACTGCAGTAATTGCAAACATCAGTATCAGCCACAGACACACAACACTTGAGCATGAGGTTAGCATAAACTTCATAGCATGTGTGTGTATTGAATAATGCTCGCCAAGTTATATTAGTAGTACAACATCACAGTGCAGGTGTTCATGCATTATTGCTCCGAATCATTTTCTGTTCTTTACATGCATGTGATGCAATAAAAACAAACAATTCGAACCACATTACAACTAACGAGTTCTTCAGCTTCATCCCAAAGTAACACTTGAAGTGAGTTCATTCCAACATAACCTGTTGGGCGTGTGTGTGTCGAAGTGTGTGCTTGTGGAATGTTCTGACCGGCCACAGTGGCTCCTCAAGGTACGCACGTTAAGAGACGACAGTGTGTTCAAGAACACAGCTCTAAATGTTTCCTCACAATCGTTCAGACTTAATTCTCCTGAGAGGATTTGGATCGTGATGAAGAAACAGAATTTCTTTCCTTCTGATTCTCATACACAGTACCTATAAATGCTGTATTTTTAAATAAGCCAAGATTACTCTGACATTACAGTGCGCAACGTCCACATGCTAACTTGAAGTTGATAGGATATAGAAAAGTCAAGCTTTAGGGAAAGTTATGAAAAAGACGGCGCATATTAGTCCTGGTTTGCTAGGGGTAATGTTTTTTAAAATGTAAATAAAAAAATAGAAAAAGAAAAAAATAATCATGTGCATTATATGGGAAGTTTTACAGTGACAAGACCAACTACAATTTTCATAATTTCAGTGCTCTCAAAAAATGTAACATGAAACTTAATGTTATCTTACATAACGTGTCTGAAAGAGTGATGCATGAAACATGAACTGTTCATCATTCATTTTCCAAACCGCTTATTCCTAATTAGGGTCGTAGGGAGGCTGGTGCCCATCTCAGCCAACTCTGGGCGAGGGCAGAGTACACCCTGGATATCTGGCCAGGCCATCGCAGGGCAGAAACACGCTGACGGCTATGCAGCTACTCTTGACAAACATCAGCAATGGTTCTTTTACATGCCTCTCACCATAGACAGTGAGAGACATGGCTGGCCTTTGATAACCCAGTTAGCAGCACTGGGGACATGAACTGTTGCTTACAGCAAATTTAAAATGAGTGAATCTATTTTTTTTTTTCATCTTAATAAAATTCTACTTAAGACATTAAAATTTTATTATGCAGGGCTTGTAAATGGATTAAAAAACATTCTCTCCCGTATATATACACTACAACGATTATTTAGTTCAAGTTTATTTATGTACTACTGCAGACTGCAGTGCTTTGAAGACTTCATGAGATTTTTGTCAAGTAAAATGTCCTTTCAGTCATCAATTTTCAGGGCCCCCCCAAAAATAAATAAATAAAAATAAAAAATTCAATAGACCATCATAAAGTTTGTTGAGATATTTTAAAAAGACTGCCCTATGCCTCATTTTATTTAATCAATTTACATAGCACCTGTGCAAACTACACAGGGTGATATGATACAAGTCCTAGTTTTCCCTCAAATACACGTTCTTTCTGGCACAACAGACTTCTACCGAAAGTACAAAATATTCATTGTCTAAATATTTAGAAAAATGAGTGCCTCTTGCCTTTGCCTCTTGGGAGGAATGTCTCATATTTTGCCAGAATCAACATTAAATAAATTTTTATTTTATTTTTTTTTTTTCCAGTTTTTGACCCCAGTGAGACATTTGGCCTTCCATATGTAATTTGAGCCAAGGAAAAAGATTTCCAGAGATTTTTAGTCTATCACAGTTGTCTGCGGAAGAAGTGTAGTAAAGTAGAACGGAATTTAGTGGCATCAAAATGAAGAATAGGAACTTAATGAGCCAGGTGCAACTTGAGCCTCATTTAAAATCCAAATTTTGAAAATATAATTTGTGAATTCCATTACGGCTCTGGTTTTTAGAAAATGTTAAACACACAGACAAAAAAATAAATTGAATGTAATTTTTGTAAGGTTACACATACAGGGTCATCAGTTCAGAAAAGTTCATCAGTTCAAACAACGACAAGTAATTAGTACAGTCACTGACAAAAGTCTTGTTGTCCATGTGGACATTCATGTATAAAAGCCCACATCTCACCAACCGATTCACTGATTTTAAATCAATTATGTCTTAAAATAACACTCTAAATATACTGAATATGTGCTAGCAGCAGTATTGGAAAGGAATTTCTTCAAATCTTTACAGATTCTTAAATATAAACATTCATGTTTTTGTCTGGACAAAAGTCTTGTCGCAAAGACTTAATTTCACTTTAATAAACATATTTATTATAGCAAATATAGCAAACAAAACATCATATTGAAAAATTAAAAGCAAATTAAATTAAAAGGTCAATAGTGCCTCTGGAAACATGGCCATGATCGTCCCAGACTCCCACGTGCTCGTCATGAGGAATACTTTTCATATTAAAACAAATCAGAAACCTTCAAGATGCTCAAATTACAAATAATAAAGATTTGTAAGTGCTACTAAAACTCTTAAGGCCTAAGACACTTGTAATCCATTTTTAATACAGAATTAAGCTATTTAAGACCGCAGCTTGTTCGTCTAGTGGTCAGAAAACAGTCCATCAACCCTCATGTGAGAACTCTGAGACGTGGCTCCTGAGTGGTGCCTCGACAAGGTGTGTGACTATTAACCCGGAGATCACAAGTTCGAATCCGGTTTAATGCACACAGCAGTTCGTCCATGGGAGCTAATTGGCCGAGCTCTCACGGGAGGGAGGTCACTCACAGCGATTGCCAAGCAATCATGGCCGTCTGTGAGCTCATTCGTATGAGGGGCAGCCAGTGTTTTCCCTCCGACCATGATGTTTCACTGTCATATATGACTGGCACTTCTGTGAACTCTGGGTCCAGCAATTTTCTAGATGGTCAGTAACAACAGTGGTAGCGCAGCAATATGATTATATTTGAGAAGAATTATCAGTTAATTTTTTTCTTCATGTTTCTGCTAATAACAGTTTCTATGTGTTCGGGTAAGTACGTCATGGTGTTCTAGCTGTCTCTTGTACAGGACCTGTATGGCCTACGGTGATCATCGCATGAAATATGATGTGCAGCCCATGACAAAACAGACATTGCTAGCTATGAATCATAATGGAGATTTTGAGGGAGTCATCTGGATGGGAACTTCAACCTTTGTGCAGCCAGTTGTTCTACTGGTAGTTTTCCCTGCATGGCCGAGCTACCCATGTGTACAAGGGTGTCTGAAATTTTTTACTACTGCTTGCAAATTATTTTCATTTGCTTTTAGAGCTTCGGGTTTCTACAGTTTTGGCAAACAGATATAAATTGCCTGAAAGCTGCTTTAATAGCTGCATTTTTTGTATATATAGATAACTAAGCACTTTACCATTTTTTCAAATTATATTTGAATAATTTTACTAATTACTTTGATCCAGAATTTAATGTTATATGATGCAACAAGACCTTTGTCCAGCCTAGAATGAATAAGTTCGTCTTTTATTAGACGTAAAAAGTATAAATAAATTTACAAATTCCTGTTGCTTTCACAAAATAATGTATACTTGTAGGAGAAACATGTGCGACAAGACTTGTCAATGACTGTAGGTGTAGCCACTTTGATGATGTCAGTAAGAACATCCGAACTCTTACCCCCAACTGAGAGGAAATTGGTTCGGTTGATCAGGAAAAAATAAAAAATAAAAAAAAAAATACAGGAACATACAAGGCGCAGGTCTGTGATGAACTGGACACTGCTGTCACACCAGTGTCACTCTGTACAATTAAGCAAGTTTTACTTCACTGTGAACTGAGAGGGTGGCGTGCAAGTAAGAAACTCAAGATCCAAGATTTTAAGCTAACCACAAGGAAAAAGAAAAATCCTTCTGGAGGTATGTTTGGAGTAATGAGGAGACACTGAACATGATGAATGCTGCACCAAATTTCAAGCATGGTGGTGGCTGCATCATGCTCTGGAGGTGTTCAGCTGCCAGTGGAACTGGTGCACTGCACAAAGCAGAAAGAAGGGGAATAAAGACTACTTCAGAATTCTTCAGAATGTCCTCAAACCATCAAAATCTTGAACTCAAATGGGTTTTCCAACAGGACAATGAACCCCAATACAAGCTGGTTATGTAATGACTAATGGTAGCTAACATTAGGATTTTGGAATGATCTTCACAATGCTGATCATGACCCAATGTGTGCCAACTAAAAGTACAGAGACTGGGAAGAGAAACTTGGGTCCATGCCAGAAAACAATTTAAATGGACTCTGTCAAGAAGGTAGTGAAATGTCCAACTACAATTCTTCCAGAGGCGCCAAAATACTTATCAAAAACATCTGGTTGAAGTGAACCTTGCTGTAGTGTATTTTACCAAATACTACACATGCTGTATGTACACGTTTGACCTTGAACTGATTTCAGAAAACTAAAACAGGTCTAAAAAAATAAAGCTTTCTGTCACCATATACTATGAAAAATTAAATAGTGATCTACTATCCAGAATGCATTTGCTTTTCCTTTAAAGTGTATTATACATGAAGGTTTTATCAGCTTTACATTGGCTGATTCCTACTTTATGACTCATGTTTATAGCACTTGGGTTTAATTCTGACAACCTTTTTGAGTAAACTGATGCAAACTATTCATATAACTGTAGTATGAGCAGGCAGTGTTTCCATTTTATGTTTGGAATAAAGTTATTTCGGCAAATAAATGAATATAAATGGAGAGAGGGAGAAAGAGATACACGATTAGAATAAAAAGTGAGTAATGGCGAAAAATGCATAAAGGAAATAAAGAGCCTCGTGTACTTTATCCAGCATTGTTGGCTAGAAAGTTTCCATTTTCTAAATATTGTTTCAATATTTCAGTAGTTCAGCACATTGTCCCATTACACATTTAGCAGATTCGGATCTAGAACACAGCTGTGCGCAGGGTTCAGAGTGGGAGGAGAGGCATCATTGTTCAGCCGGATGATTCGACAGGCCGCTGGCGTTTCTTCTGCTCCGATGCGACTCCGCCCTTCTGGATTCCCACTGTAAGACTGATCGTCGTCATCACCGGAATGGAGACGGCTAATTCGTTCCATCCACGCACGGAACCTTTCTTCTGTACGCCTCTGGGCGGCAGCCACTCGTGTCAGCGCTTCCTCCAGGACTCCGCCCATGCTGTTTCCACGACGGCCAGCTTAAAGACAGACAGCAAGCGCCGAGAACACACACACATACACAAACGTCAGGCATACACTAGAAAAATGCTGGACTTCACGGCGACCATGCTGACAAGCTTAATGGGAGTCATGCAGCATTCACGGTGCATTCCAGGTATTGCAGTATGTTGTATGAATGTGTGAGATGAAATAGCTATTGAAAAACAAACACCTCATCAAGAAAATGTTCACACATACGTAACGTAGATTTTTTTTTTATGCACAAGTATGAACTCACCTTACCTAACCTGTACCTCATGAAGTGGGAGGGGGAACAACAGTACCAGACTTCTGAAGAACTAGCAAAAGGTTCTGTGTGTACAATGCATCACCAAAAAAAAAAATTCACAAGACATACAGCACCATCTGCTGGACTGCTGTCAAACCTCTGAACTTTGCCTGGCAAAGATACAGTCTTGTGTTCTACGTATCCACTAATACGAGAGAAGGAAGGAAAGACGTCACAAGTGGTGTTGGTAAAGACAGATTGTACAAAAGTTTTTGAAGCGTTCACTTTGTTTTCATGAGTGAATATCAGTTGAGGATTCACAGCTAAAACATTTAACAATACAATTCCTTTAGCGCAAACATGAAACTGCTGATCCAGAGACATCCAGAGAATCCATTATCAATGATTCAAGGACCAGGAACATTCACTCAAACAAACCGTGATCACATATTTCATCTTCATCTTACTCCTAAATGTAGAACTTTCTCATGTTCAAAAAAACGGCACAGGCCACAAAGATACCAGTTTCCAGCTTGTTGACGTAAAAGTATGCTGTGCATCAGCTAAACGCTCTTTGCCTAAATAGAGAAAAACATGATGGATTAAGAGAATCAAGCAATAATAGACGTAAACTGACTCGTCAGAAAGAAGAGCTCCATATTCAAAATATTAACAACCTTTAGCCTTCATCACAGTAAGTATTGTCTCCGTGGCATTGCTTCAATGAACGTAAGCAATGTTCCAACTTTTTACTCATCCAGAGTTGGATTCATTTTTCACAGATATACTGTATTGAATGATGGAAAAATTAAATCACTCCATAAAGTCTTCTTCCAAAGGCTCAATAAGGTCAGAACTCTGTGGTGCCATAATTCACGTGTGAAAAATGATTCCTCTCACTGTTTGTGCTCCAGTTGTACATCTGTGGCATCAGGGAAGAAAAAGTCCATTGATATTAAAAAAAAAAATAAAAAAAAACCTGGTCATTCCTGTCATCAGTTCGTCCCTTCATTTTTTTGCCACATAAATGTTGCTGAGCCTCGACCTGGCAAACTGAAGCAAGCAACAATGCCATGGCGATTACATATTGCAATAAAGGCCAAAGGTGCGCCAACATAACAATGGATTGGGTGGCTTTGTTATTGTCTGTGCAGTGTACTTGATAAGGTGCTCAAAACAATAAAAATGCCTCGTCTGGAAAAAGATCATTCAAATAGATCACAAATTTCTTAAGAGAAAATACAGTATAGATAAATCGATAGATAAACAGAGAGAGAAACAGACAAATAGTTAGTCCAATGGATATGCTATTCATTAGAACATAGTTTATTCATTCATTCATTCTCTGAACCGCTTAATCCTAATTAGCCTTGTGGAGAGGCTGGTGCCCATCTCAGTCGACTCGGGGTGAGGGCAAAGTACACCCTCGATAGCTCACCGGGGCATCGCAGCATAGTTTATAGGAGGATTAATACATTTTATTTTCAGATTCTGACACATCGCCAAAAAAAGGAAAAAAAGAGGCAATATTAGTTATCGACTTATAAAAAATAAATAAATGAATAATTTCACCCTATAGGAAATCAATGCGGTATCATTTTCAGTCCATGCCAGGAGTAAAATCCACAGGCACGATCAGTCACTCCTGCCAACTTTCCCACGAGTACTTTTTCCACTCCTGCCGCAAGTCCAGTGGGCACCAACCCATG
This sequence comes from Euristhmus nudiceps, assembly GCA_030068295.1. Lineage (NCBI taxonomy): Eukaryota > Metazoa > Chordata > Actinopteri > Siluriformes > Plotosidae > Euristhmus > Euristhmus nudiceps. The sequence continues at coordinate 21,643,083 of JAQNCB010000027.1, read as the reverse complement.
CCATGAAATGGGTGCGATCATGCTGGCGCCCGTAGATGCCTGTAAACCTGTCCTGGCATTAGGTGAGAGCATGACTTAAGACTTTTTCACTCTCAGTGGAAGAAATGCACCACTTGCATCATTATTTCTTTATTCACTGTCCTGCCATTGTCCTGTCCTTGCTTTAGTTACTATTTTTGAAGAGAGCACATTTCCTAGACTAGACTTCATGTTATGTACATGGCTGCACTCTGTCTCATTTTTGTTTTGATGTACTCACTGTTACTGAAATTCACAGGGCAGTATGAATGAACATACTCACTAAATTAGGTACTCCAAGGCATGTTTTTGGTTTTATATAATAATCTCTCACATAAAACTGTTAATCAGAACTAAAAGGGAAGAAAAAAAAAAAAAAACAAAGAAAAATGATCCTCATTTATTAAGATCCCATTACTGGTTCAAAAGTTACAATATTTTAAACATCTTCAGGATGAAGAAAATTATTCAGTTACGGTAAATAATAAAAAAAAAAAAAAGTTTAAATGCTCATCACCGTATTTTCCAGACTACAAGTTGCAGTTTTTTTTTTCATAGTTTGGCCAGGGGTGCGACTTGTATGTTAAATTATTAACATATTACATTATTTTGTTATTTTTTTTTACACATTACATGTTGAAAATTGTATAAACCTCGCAACCGCAGTTCAGGTGTTGATTTTTTAAATACCTGGCAACCCAGGAAGCGTTTAGTGCTGTTGGGAAGGCTCACTCAGATTTCCAATGATTCGGAAAGACAGTGCATTTATTGTAAACGTTTTAAGTGGATATACATTAAACACACAGGATAAAAAAACATTAACAGGATCAAAAACAGAGGACTTCAGTTGCTGAAAAGCGCAGTGAGACCACATCCAGCGAACTTTCTCTCCATCGGCATCTGAGACAGGTAAATAACAAGTTAATGCTAAGCTAAATAAATGACTCCTCACGCAAGATATAAAGCATATCATTAACTGTAGAGTTTAAATTGAAATGA
>JAQNCB010000027.1:21572735-21587526 GCA_030068295.1 Euristhmus nudiceps | reverse complement strand
ATGGAGAAGATCACGTGGGCGACCCAAAGCAAGATGGCGCGATGACCTCACTCAAAGCATAGGGACAACATGGACAATCATTGCAAAGGACAGAGTCCACTGGAAGAAGTCCAGGGAGGGGTTCCTCGCTCACGAGTGAATTCACAGATACACCCCCAAGCACCCCATTGACTTTTAATTTCTGTTATTTAATGACCATAGGCATTTTACATTTCCAGTTTTTGGCAGACACTTTTCATGAAAGTGCCTTGCGTTTATCTTTTTTAAAATACAGATGAGAAATTGAGCGTTAAAAGCCTCACTCAAGTGCCCCAATAGTACTGGGAATTGAACCTCAACCTTCAGATCAGTAACCCAGACATTCAACCCCTGAGTCAGCAGTGTCCATGTTTAACACATGTTTAAACAAGATTAATAAATTGACAACGGCAAAAATAAAGATAAAGGGCTCTTGAGGCGGCATGGAGGTGTAGTGGTTAGCACGTCCGCCTCACAGCAAGGAGGCCCGGGTTCGATTCCCAGCCTGGGCATTTCTGTGTGGAGTTTGCATGTTCTTCCCATGCTTGCGTGGATTTCCTCCGGGTACTCCGGTTTCCTCCCACAGTCAAAAACATGCACAGTAGGCTAATTGGCAGTTCCAGATCTCCCTTAGGTGTGTGTGTGTGTGTGAATGGTTGTGTAAGGTTTGTCTGCGATGGCATGGCGAGCTGTTCAGGGTGTACCCCGTCCTTGCCCAGAGTCAGCTGAGATGGATGCCAGCCTCCCCGCAACCCTAATTAGGATAAAGTGGTTTAGAAACTGATGATAAAGAGATCTTTATTGTCAACTGTTGTATGAACAATGAAAATCTGTTTGGCAGCTCTTTTGTTTAGCAGCAATTATAAAAAGAAAGTACACAAAGACAACTAAGGGGCAACACTAAGCTTAGATATGAATATACCTACATACCTACATGTGCACATATACATACATATATCCTATATACACCTATATATCTTCCACATATTCCCACATTTATACATACATTCACAAATAGACAAATATAGAGAAGAGTGAGTGATATGGCAATGGTGCATAATACACACCGGGTAGGAGGTAGAGCTTTAATTATAAGGTGCATGGAGCTAAAATGTTATGACATTGAAGACCTGCTCTAATCATGACTATTGCACTTGAACATGAGTATTGACCTGTCCAGGACGATGGTCTGAGTGATGGTTATTTAGTCAGTGTGTGTTATGGTATTGGTTGGGGTTGCACGTTTAACAGCTTGTGGATGAAAGCTGTTCTTGAGTCTGTTAGTTTTTGTTTTTAGTGTCCTGAACCTTTTTCCCGAGAACAGAGGAGAGAAAAAGGGGTGCCCAGGGTGAGTGGGGTCCCTGATGATTCCAATGGCTCTCATCTGAAGTCTGTCTGTGTAAATGTCACTAAGGGGGGTAGTGTAGTCCCAATTACATGCTCTGCCATCCTCACCACCCACTGCAAGTCCTTCCTATCCAATGCAGTACAGCTACTCAACCACACTGCACAGCAGTAGGTCAGGAGGCTTTAGATGGTGGAGCGGTAAAAGTTTGTCAGTAGGGGTTGGAGTAGACGGGCTTATCGGATCTTTCTGAGGAAGTACTTCCTTTGTTGTGCTTTTCCCACTTGGTGTAAAATGTTTGTGGTCCAGGTGAAGTCAACAGAGATGTAGACTCCAAGAAACTTGAAGCACCCTACCCTCTCTACCTTATCTTCATCAATATAGAGGGCAGAGTGCCCAGCTTTTTTAGATCGCCTAAAGTCCATGATCATCTCCTTGGTTTGGATGTGTTGAGTTCCAAATTATTGTTGTTGCACCATCTAACCATGTCCGATGTTACTGTTAGTGCTACCTATCCGTTTGGGCTTAGGTCATGAAGTCTCTGAAATACCCTGACAACAACCTTCACTTTATAATTTTTCAGATTCCATGGCCATCAAGAAATAAATGCAAAAGCCATGATTTTCATCTGGCAGATAGATATGATTGATTTTCAGATTCCATGCCCATAAAAGTGAAATATATGTTTCCAAGCAACACAGATGAACCGGTGCATAATATGAAACACATTAAATATTTTTTTTCAAAAGGAATATCAATATGAGGAACTTAAACTAATGAAAACAAAGTAACTGTAGCACTTTTAGCAAGTTTTATTAGAAATCCATGTGTGGAAATAGGCATAACTGCAACAAAATAGGAATATTGGCCTTTTATGTGGATCAGTATTTCATTAAAATTTTGCTGTTTGTTCATGCAAACATATTTTACGAGAATATTATTATATGAAAGATGCATGTGCAAAATCTCGTTTATATTTTAATTAAGATATCATCACAAAATGGACAAAAATATTTTAAGCGGAGTGTACTGATATCGCCATAAACTCGCCATACTTCGCCCGCCAGAGCAGGGAGTACCAATATGGCGGCCGCTAGCCTCAAATTATTGAGCCGTTCACTCTCCAGTTGCTCAGTGACTGGTGGTGCTCCAGATTTATTCCCATGTCATACGTAATTGGATTTTTGGGCTAAATACATACATATGCAAACATTTTTACAAAAAAAATTAAGGACCTACTGAAATAACCCCTAAATATATCTAAGGATAAAAAGCAACACGCTTTACTTCGTTTAAAAGTTTCTATATACTACTTCCGGGACATGCGGTGACCTTTCTATATGAGCTCGTGCCGGTGTCCTCCATTTCGTTCACTCCGCTCCTTGCGCTAGAAGCTGCTCGGTGGAGGAGGACGAGAGTCGCAATTAAACTTCAAACATGCTGTCAGTTCGCGTTGCGGCGGCTCTTTCCCGCACTCTGCCTCGTCGGGCTGCGTTTGTGAGTATTTTTTGATTAATTTATGTGAGTTTAGTGTGTGAAAAACCATTTGTTTTAATTGTTTAGTTTAGCTGTGGTGTTCTGAATGTCAGCGCTTTGATGGCGTGTGTGCGGCCGCCATCTTGCACTTGGGCGGCCTGCTGCTGTTACTGCTGCATTTTGCGTTCACTTTTGTCCGAGTTGTAGTATTTTCCTCAGTTTCTGTTGATGCATAACCGAATAACACTGTCTAATAACATCACGATGTTATGCATTGTGTTGTTGTGAGGTAGAATGTGCAATAATAAACCCGTGTCAGATGAATGACATTAGCTACTGAAGGTCAGGATTTGGTCAGTTATCCGGTTCAGTTGTTCCTGTAAGTGAAGGCGTGGAATAATAAATACATTTAATCTTGTACAATATTAATTTGACTGCTAATCATTATCGCTGCATTTACTTTTTTTAAGTAAAAGCTTAGTTTTAATGTAGCTCCTTGTTCCTCGGTTTAGTACTGCATGCTAGCATGTTAGCTTGTCATTACCTAGCATTGACGGTTCTGTGAACTGTCTAGTGTATATGTAGGGGGTTTAATTTTAAACTGTCATTATATAAAACATCTCAGATTTTTAACTCGAGTGAATGTTATTTTAGTCTGCAACACCTGAAGGTCAAATGCATGGTACATGTAAAGGGCATCTGGTTAAAGGATCAACAGCATGATTTTTATTTTGGTTTTGTTTAACGTTTTCATGAAACAGGTTTCCAAGAATGTAGCTGCTGCATATGTTGGGGTGAAGAACCTGCACACAGCCACCCCATGGCTACAGAAGACTGGTATGTGCTTGGATTTGCAGCGAAACACTTGCTTTTGTTCCAGTATTTTTGACAGCTGTACCTAGTGACATTTTGGTGTGGTGTTCAGGCACTGCTGAGGTCTCCAGCATTCTGGAGCAGAAGATCATGGGTGCTGATACCAGTGCTGATCTTGAGGAGACTGGACGTGTGCTGTCCATTGGTGATGGTATTGCTCGAGTGTATGGACTGAGGAATGTGCAGGCAGAAGAGATGGTGGAGTTCTCCTCTGGCCTGAAGGTGAGTGGGTATTGGTGACCCTGCTGCACTGTTGTCTGAAAGTCTGTGGCCTCTTATCTAAAAAAAGAAATGTTATGTTGGAAATGTGCTGATGTGAATGAGATGAAAGTTAGTCATTCCATATCTGTGTATGTATTGTATGCTAAACCCTTTGTGTTTATTTTATTTAGGGTATGTCTCTGAACTTGGAGCCTGATAACGTTGGCGTTGTGGTGTTTGGTAATGATAAGCTGATCAAGGAGGGTGACATCGTGAAGAGAACCGGTGCCATTGTGGACGTGCCAGTAGGAGAGGAGCTGCTTGGCCGTGTTGTTGATGCTTTGGGAAATGCTATCGATGGCAAGGTGCACTGAGTCCTGGTTGATGACTTGACTTTATTTTTCCCTTTAGGATTAATTTATAAAGAGGCCAAATGGGGTGTTGACCACAGGGAATGAAACATGGTTTGTTTGGTCATTTGACCAGTCAATCTAGATTCACAAACATCATTGTGTTGGCAGATTTGAATACCAATACAGATGCACTTCTAGCTATATGGCAGGGGAGTTGAAGGCAAGCCAGATGCATGAATGAATTTTTGCCTACTGTATAAAGTCAAACATGTTACTGAACGCTATTTCTGTTCTGATGTTTTGGAAAATACAGAAATGTACTGTAGATTTGCAATGTACAATGAAATCTGCCCATTATATTGAATAGGAAATAGTGTCAAGTTAATTGACTTCATCTGACATCTTAAATTAGATTCAAGTTCTTATGAAGCATTCAGACTTGTACTGCATGTTGAAATGCATCCTTTGCATCAGAATGTTGTGATGCTTGATTTACCTAGCGACTGTCAAATAAGAATTGTGTGTATAAATGGATAAGCAGGAAAAGAAATTGATAGTGATTAAATGTAACATTGTTGGCACTTTTAGTTAAAAAAAAAAAAGCAGTGTGTAATGAAGCTGCCTTTCTCTAAGGTTTTATCCTTTATGTAGTAAGACCATAAGGCTTTCATGGAGAACTGACAAATGAGTCTGTGGTACAATTTGGTTGTGAAACTCTTCAGTCTTGCTTACTGTATTCTCTGTATTTCTCCAGGGTCCTTTGGGATCTAAGCAGCGTCGGCGTGTTGGTCTGAAGGCTCCAGGCATTATCCCCCGTATTTCTGTGAGGGAGCCCATGCAGACTGGTATAAAGGCTGTGGACAGTTTGGTGCCCATTGGTCGTGGCCAGAGAGAGTTGATCATTGGAGACCGACAGACTGGGTATTGGAAAAATGGACGGCTTGCTATATTTGACCAAGCTTCAGAATACAAATGTATGGCTTTTTTTTTTAAACTTATTTGTGACAAGTTGCTAACCATTTTGATGGTTGCTTTAACAGTAAAACGGCCATTGCCATTGACACTATCATCAACCAGAAGCGTTTTAATGATGGAACTGATGAGAAGAAGAAGCTGTACTGTATTTATGTGGCCATTGGGCAGAAGCGATCCACTGTGGCTCAGCTGGTTAAGCGGTTAACTGATGCTGATGCCATGAAATACACAATCGTGGTCTCTGCTACAGCTTCGGATGCTGCCCCACTGCAGTACCTTGCACCCTACTCAGGCTGTTCCATGGGCGAGTACTTCAGGGACAATGGCAAGCACGCACTTATCATCTATGACGATCTCTCCAAGCAGGTGAGCGATGGCTGCTTAAAGCGGTCATGTCGCCTTTATTTTTGCCACTATGACTTTTTTAAAGTGTGGAAATGCTCCTGTTCAAATTGTCATTTTTGCAGCCATTAATAATTAAAGAATTCAATTGATGAGTCTTAATTGCTGGGAAAAATTGTCATTGGACTACTAGTGGCTTCTGATGGGGAAACCCCCCCCCTATTTTTATTTCCAGGGTTGTTTTAAAGCTGTGGTTGGTAAATGTGGTGGTACACCCAAACACTGTTTTTAAGTCTTTATGACAGGATTCAATAACCAATGAGCTCTGAGAACAGTCAGAAAAACACATCTGTGGAAACAAATTGCTTTTTTCTTTTGTTTTTAATTGTACTGTATTAATCCCACAAGGGAAATTTGCCTCTGCCTTTCACTCCAAAAATTAGCTCAAGCCCTGAAGTGTATGATTCCTTCATATTTTGCTAGCTTTACTCTTCCATGTTTGTTGCTGGATTCAGATGCTTCAATATTACAGAAACAAGGATTGACTGTCCTTTTCAGGGGTTGGTTATGTCCCAAAACTGCACAATCTCCCCAGTATGGTACACTAATTGCCCCTTCCTTCTGTGCATGTCCTGGTTTGCAAGTTGACCTGAATGTTTGACCCATTCAGGCTCTGCAGGAGATGCCCCTAAAAATATGCTCCTGGGAAGGTCAGTTCAGTTTCTCCATGATGAAACTAAAGGTGAAAATGTGCTAAATGAAAATTCAGTAAATATTACCCAAGTGACTCTCCTCAGTGGACCCACATGGGCATGGAACCTGACTTTAATGTCTTTCCGTTGTCCATGCCATCACAGGAAACTTGGTAAGGTTGATGCATCACCCAAAAAAAAAGAGAGAGAAAGTAGGACTGACAAAATGGGCTCTTGCACCAGTGCTCAGACTTGCACAGAATAAGCATTAACTTGGATAAGCATTCATTAAGTAAAACATGGACTAATTTTAATTATCAGTTAAATAATACAGGTGATAAGTAATGTGGCACCGGCTCAATGTGCATCACCAGCCCAGAGATTGCAAGTTTGGAATCCAGGTTAATGCCACAGTTGTTCATGGGTGTGAATTGGCCAGGCTCTCATGGGAGGCAGGGACTGCTCACTTCCCTGTCACTCACAGCGATCGTTATCAGCAATGCATCTCTGAGCTCATTCATTCGATGGGGTGGATAATGCTTCCCCTCCGTGTGTTAGACTGCCCCCAAGTACGCATGCGCTGCAGTTTGAAAAGAGGCGGGTGGCTAGTGTTGCGGAGGGGGCTTGTGCATACTTTCGCCCGTCCCTGGTTGGTGGTGGTTGTGTGAAGGGGAAAGCAATACCTGATGGGTGGGAATTGGATATGACTGAACTGGGGAGAAAATGAACTCATGTGGCAGGCAGCTAATGAAGGGTGTTGATGGAAGTCCAGTGTTATGCTTTTACTCCAGACATGAGTCAGGAAATGCAGAGGAGATTTATTCCCTCCAGGGCTAATGTTGATTCAGCCCTTAGAGGAGCCGTGCTAACATCAGCCTCGGACATCCATTAGTACAGAGCTGTATTGTAAAAGAACCCCATTATGAAGCCTTTCCTATTCCTGTCTTCAGTTAAGACCTGAAATGGTGGCTTATGCTAATTGTGGTGTTTTTTAACTGTAAACGGCCTTGATCCCTCCAGCCATTCATTTAATTTGGATGTTGTTCACGGTATCAAACCTTTGTTCTCTATAGGCCGTGGCCTACCGTCAGATGTCCCTGCTGCTGCGCCGTCCTCCTGGGCGTGAGGCTTATCCAGGTGATGTCTTCTACTTGCACTCTCGTCTGCTTGAGAGAGCAGCTAAGATGAACGACAACTTCGGTGGTGGCTCACTTACAGCCCTGCCTGTGATTGAGACTCAGGCTGGAGACGTGTCTGCTTACATTCCCACCAATGTCATCTCCATCACTGATGGACAGGTTGGTGTAACTTGGCTTGGCACCTAATTGGTGCACTGTGAGCTGTCTTGTCTACATCTTTGCATGATCTCTGTAATTAAAGTTGTAGCGTAATGTTGTAACTTGTTATTCTAAATACACAGATCTTCTTGGAGACAGAGTTGTTCTACAAGGGTATCCGACCTGCCATTAACGTGGGTCTGTCTGTGTCTCGTGTCGGCTCTGCTGCCCAGACCAGGGCTATGAAGCAGGTAAACAATCATTAATCTTGAGGGGTTTTTTTTTTTTTTTTTTTTTTTTGGCTAGAGTCCATTTGGTGCAAGGCCCCTAAACACCTGAAGTCTTTCTCTAGGTGGCTGGTACAATGAAGCTGGAGCTGGCTCAGTATCGTGAGGTTGCTGCTTTCGCACAGTTCGGTTCTGATCTGGACGCAGCCACTCAGCAGCTCCTCAACAGAGGTGTACGACTCACTGAGTTGCTGAAACAGGGCCAGTATGGTGAGTAGTCCCCCATGTCCCATTGCACCAGATAAGAGAAGCCCATGTTTCCTAGTGTTCCACAGTCTTGTATGTTTCACAGAATTAGATTATTTCTGGTGGGAGGTAGGAGTGGGATTAGCAACACTTGGATGATTTCACTTTCCATATTAAGAGGAGCATGAACTCTTAAATTGGCTGCTTTAGTGAGTAGGCTGTGTGGGAGGAGGCCTCCATACTTCCTTGGATTGGATGTTTCTGTGTACTGAATCTGTTACTTCTGTGAAAATGTTTCATTTCCAAATACGTTGTCACAGTGGACTATAGAGTAGTTGATCTAACTGTAGCTGTGTATATTACTGATGTACTGAATGCTAACTTGGTAGTTGTATTAAGTTGGCAGAGGTCACTTGAATGCATGAGGTTTTGGTAAATTTGTGGTGTTCTTAACCTTGTGTGGTTGAAAAGACAGTGAGAAGGCAAGCAATGAACGACTGGGTGAAATTAGAAAGCACGTTTAAAAATAAATTGGTCTGATAGTCAATTTATTGCTTTACATTTAATCATGATGGCCCAAAGTGTCTATGATGAGTTTGGAGCTGTGCCAGTAGACAGTACAGCACTATTCCCGTGTTGTATTGTCTGGGGACCAATGGGTGAATGGTTGGATATATTAACTATTACTACTTAACATTAGATGGAGGATTTTATTTTTTTTTTTAAAAAACAAAAATTTAATGGTGCCTCTACCAGTGGCAAATTGTGGTTAAACACTGTCTCTTGCATTGCCTCTCATCTTCTAGCTCCCATGGCCATTGAGGAGCAGGTTGCAGTCATCTATGCTGGTGTGAGAGGTCACCTGGACAAGATGGAACCAAGCAAGATCACAAAGTTCGAGAAAGCCTTCCTGCAACACATTCTCAGCCAACACCAAGAACTGCTTGCTAATATTAGGTAACAAATTTGGACCTTTTGTAGGACAAATTAATGGCAAAGTTCATGTAAGAAATAACTTGATTTGTGAAAGGTCATGTTTGATTTGAGTCAGAAGATCTAGACTTTTTTTTTTTTTTTGTGCCAATGCTAAATATTTTAAAGATAATTGAAAATAATGTACTGTTCTGTTTTAGGGCTGATGGAAAGATCTCTGAAGCATCGGATGCCAAGCTGAAAGAAATTGTGCTTAACTTCTTGTCTAGCTTTGAGTAATGTCTCCCCCCTCCCCTCCTCAATGTTTGCATATAGTGCTCCAGTTAAGTTTATATGAACGTCAAAGTTTGGGTGGCACTTGATCAATGTACATAAATCTAACAAAATAAAGTGTTCCACACTCTACTTCCTGTCTCTTTATTGAATTTCATGTCTCATTCAGGTCGGTTTGATTTTATACACCACAAATTATTGATGCATCTGGACTAATACTATGTAACCCAGGAAAGTGTTTTTGGCCAGCAGGCTGTTGTGGGTAATGTTCTGGATTATTTCTCAGAACTGTTGAGTGGATCATTCTGAAGTTTGGCATCAGGCTTCCTTGAGGTGTGAATTGGGGGCAGGACACAAAGTATTGAAGTGTCCCCACACCAGTTTTCAGTGTGCTTCAAGTTCTATCATGGAATTCCTCTCTTCTGGTAAGGTAGGATTGTGATTTATGTTTCTGTCTACTTGACTCAGTTGCTGTCACTAATATTTTAAAGCCAAACATAACCCTATTTTCAAATGTTCCCAATAGACAGAATTAAGTCTTATTGCGCATGTACTTTAGGAGTATGAATGTTCTGTGTAGAAATAAAATCCTTTTTAGTTAACTTTTTTTCAGTAGAGGGCATCAGTGTTTAAAATCTCGCGGCATTCACAAGAACATAACGTAGGCACCACTCCACTAAAGTGTATGCGCCCATCTATTGCAGTTGTGGCTGGGGAACTTATCACAACATAACCAAGATGCCGCAGTGTCAAGCATATGACGGCTTTAATAAGCCACATCTGTGTAAGGGCAAATCCTTTTTTTGTTATCCCAATTGCAAAAACTGTGCGAACGTTCAAAGTGGCTACATTTCATCGGCACAAACCTACTCTGAGTGTGTTGGGGTGGTCTCGATGTCACAGAAGCAAGGCATCATGGGGAAAACATGTCAGTGCACACGGACTGAATTTTTTTTTTTTAGTGGTATTTTTACTAATACAACTACAGAATACATACACATTTTTTTCTTATGTTGAAACGTGAGGTAAAAGTCCAGAGGAAACATTCATTCAGTTTTTGAATTAGGGTTATGTTTTGTTTCAAGTTGGGATTCTTGGCCAGTTTTATAGTCTTATTGTGGTTTGTAATCAACAGTAGTTTCAGGCTTCCTTCAGGTGTAAATTGGGGCAGGACCCAGAAAGTATATATTGAAGGTACCCTGCCACAAACATGCCGTTTGTAGTGGGTAGCAACGGACCATTTTTAAAACGAGTACTTTGAATAGTGGCGGCTTGATAGTTTCCTTGCCTTTTTGTTGGAGTAGAACTATCAGTCTTGGGTCTTGAATATAAACCACATTTGCAGTAATGTGCCTTAATCTCATTACTGTTCTCGCTTCTCTTAAGCCCAGATCATACCAACAAGCCAGAGGATGTACTCAGCAACCTTGTCTACCCTTCATGGCCCTCGCAGTCTCAACAGACTGTAGTAGGAGGATTCTGAAACTGCCAATCTGCTGTGAAATATGGATTTCATCTATACCGTTTTTCTTCTCACTATTCTATTGACTTGTACCTGGATTTACTCGCACAAGCAGGTCGTTCCCATTTATGCTTTCTCTCATACTCAAAGTAACTGGGAGACGTGGTGGTCTAGGTCTACTCTTGTCTTAGAGTTGGTGCTTCACACCACTCATCTAGGCATCTCCTCCTCTGAGCTTCATGCAATAAGTCTCCTCTCCAAACAACCTGTTGTGATTTACCACCCTCCTGGACCCCAAGACACCTTTCTAGAAGAAATGGATGTGCTTTCCTCACTGACAACCCTCTTCTGGAAGAATTTAATCTCTGGTAAGCTCCAGTTGTCTTGCCTTCTCCCTTTAACTTTTAACTGGTCTCCCACACACAAAGAAGGAAATCTCATGGATCTTGTTTTCAGTCGTCCCTCCCCATTCACAGGCATCAATACCATGCCACATCTGGCCACCTTTGTTCCCAACTTTTTTTTTTTTTTTTTTTTTAAATCAAATACTAGCTGTTTTCTTACCCTACTCAGCAAAACCTCCACACTATAGTTGCCTCCTGTACTTTATCTTCCTAACTCGGTGTCTTTTTTTTCTTCTCTCTTCCCTACCACTAAAATCTGCTGACACTTTCTTCTCTTCACTCTCTGTTTCTATGGCTATCCATTATCTACAAAATGAAAGATGGCTCCTTGGCTCTCAGAAGTGCTATGATTTGTAGACAACTCGGAGCAAGTGGAGGAAATCGCAGCTTTAATCAAATCTGGCTCTCCTATCCACATTGTCATCTGATGTGACTTCTAAGATGGCCTTCCACAACAAAAAATTGGACACTGCTGCACAAGACCCACACAAAGTCCAACATCTCTTCATCCTCCCTGACTGCTAAAGACTTTGATGGGAAGATTAAACAAATCGGACATTTACTCGCACCCTAGCTCTTGCACTACACAGTGTAGATTTCCCCTTCCCTTGCACAGTTTCCCAATCTTATAAATGAAGACATCCAGCAAGTCATGCAATCCAACCACCTGCTCTCTGGATCCAAGAACTTCCCTTTATGTCCACCATCTGTTGATGTACCAACAGCGGTCAGAAGATTCAGGGCTCTACTTATCTTAGACTCTCTCTGGATACCTCAGCAACTTCAGACTGGTATCACTTTCTTTCCTTTCTAAAATTCTTCAATGCTTTCTTTATAACCAAATATCTTTTGCAGAATATCCTTTTTGACCCTCATCAGTCTTGCTTCAATACCGCACAGTCCATGAAGACTGCACTCTTGCCTGTCACAGAGAAACTGCATGCTGCAAGATCAGCCAATATGTCCTCAGTCCTAATCCTCCTTGACCTTTCAGCAGCATTTGTCATGGTCAACCATAAGACTATCCTATCCATCCTCAGGACTCTAGGAATTTGTGGTGCAGCATGGCAATGGTTTGCTTGCCACCTGGAAGGTTGCTCATGAAGTAACATTTGAGGGGATCCACATCAACTTTACACTGGAGTTTTCCAGGGATCAGTTCTTGGTCCACTGCTGTTCTCTCTTTATACTAGGTCCCTTGGTGATTTTCATATCCTCACATGGGTTCTCGTACCACTACTATGCAGATGACACTCAACTTGTTCTCTCTCTGTTCCGCCCTCAGACACTGATGTTTCTGCACAGATCTCTTCATGAATAGCATCTTACCAGCTGCAGCTTAATCCCAGCAAGACTGAATTGCTGTTCATCTCAGCTGCCTCATCCCCACATCAAGATCTTATCCTTAGACAGCACAGTGATCTCTCCTTCAGACGCTGTACAAAGCCTTGGAGTATATATGGACAATTGCCTGTCCTCCTATCATTAATCATGATCATGTCAGTTTCTCCTCCTTAACAGCTGAAGGATTTGTCTTTCTTTCTCCTGAAGCCACTCAGATACTTGTTCAATCCCTTGTCAGCTGAAGACAAGACTACTGCAACTCACTCCTGGCAGGTCTATGTTTTGAGTGCTATTTGACTTCTGTAGCTGCTTGGCTTGTTTTCAACCTTCCCAAACTCTCACTGCTGCTCTGATCTCTCCACTGGCTTCCTGTAGCTGCTCATATTAGACATAAAACACTAATACTTGCTTAGAAAGCCAAAAATGGACCTGCACCACCTTACCTCAAAGCACTCATCACACCCTGCACTGCACCATATTTTTATTATTATTATTATTATTATTATTTTTTTAACTTTCTACCAAGGGGAAAATAAAGATATAAACTCTTCTCTGTTCTGGCTTCAAGGTGGGTGAATGAACTTCCTTTGAATGTCCAGACAGCCAAGTCACTGGGTATCCTCAAAGGATGGCTTAAACTTACCTTTTTCAGCAATACTTGGATTAGCTTTTTTTTTTTTTTTTTTTTTTGGTGCACGTGTGTAAAATACACTATACACACAATCCCTACTGACTGAGTTTGACTGATTGTATACCCGGTCTGTTCTAACAAACCAGTATAATATATTGACTTAAGCACTTCTGTGAGGTTGTTCTGGATAAGAGTGTCTGCTGAATGCTGTAAATGTGGGTATCTTATGGTGCATAGGCTTGTAAGTTTAACCCTAAATTTTTTTTTGTCTGGGTCATCCTCAAAATTGATGGGTTCCACTGTTGGCTATTTAACAGGAAGCACATTCAATAAAGGGGTGTTCCGGTATAGAGGTAGTTTATGGCATACAGGTTCTATGTACAGTGATTTGATTGTTTACAGTTAAACTTGTATCAGTGCTGTCACTTAAACTGTGAGCTGTGCAGGTGTTCATCAATAGGGAAAATAGTTATGTTGCAGGTATCCTTTTAATTCTGGAAAGTATTCCACTAGAACTCATAGCCATAGTTAGAGTTTAAAGCAGTTTGTCCTCCATTTCAAAAAAACAAAAAAAAACAAATTACCCTGATAAATTTAACTTTTTTCCTTTTTAATTTATACATACACGCTTATTTAATGCCAGTTGTCTGAAGTCAGTATAGAAAGCATTTCCTTTTCAAACTTGCATCCAGTTTTCAATTAAGTTTTATGGAATTCACAGCATAAAGTTTAATCAAACTAAGTTAGTAGTAAAATATTTTATTGACAAAATTAAAGGTTATTCACACATTCTTAATTATTCAATATGAAAACTGTGCTTGTGTTACATGTGCTCCAAACTTCAAGAGGTTTACAGTGAATCAATAGATACAAAACCAAATCAGTGCACAAAGTAGCAACTAAGTGTATAATGTTTTTGTGATTGAACACAGAAGTGAGTAATTATTTTAAAAGAAATAATAAAGTTCAGAAACAATGAACTGTGCATATATACATGTGGAAAAAGTGGTCTGTGGGTGTGGAAAAAAAACTCAACAGTTCTTCACCTCCAACCAGGAGAGGGACGAATATTAGACCCAGTACTGTTTGGTTGTGACAGGTGGTGCGTAGTGTCTGTGTTTTGGAACGTGGTTCTGTGTGACGTAACTAGGGTCATAATAATCCCATTCGAGACCGGATGCCCAAGTCGTTCCTGGAAATCCGTCACTATCCGCTGACAGGATGCGCAAAGACACACCTGGATAATTGTGTACAATTTTACACCCTCATTACACACACCTGAAATCTGGACATAATTCAATACAAATATACAAAGTAGTGGGCTTAAGGGGAAAATTTAGATCAAATAGATCACTATTTGAAGGGTTTACCCTTTTTTCACTTGGACGGATTACAAAACCTGGAAAATTTGCACTGAGAATTTCATTCACATAAAAATAAATAAAGGGGGAAATAAAAATGCCTTTTCAAACAGAAAATACAGATTCACCTGTCAATAAAATTAACTGAAACGTTCACAAACTGGTTCCCCACCCTGATGGTGGGGATCCACATTTTGGTTGTTTCCCCATGCTGTCACACTTGCCTCCATTTGTCAATGGCTGTTAATTTAATAATTAGTCGGGGGGGCGCTCTTGAGCGCTGAGGAGATAAGACGTGCCTGCCGTAGCTCCTGCAGGATTTAATATTAAATTCCATTTAATACCAAGCCTATATTTG
>JAQNCB010000027.1:21484642-21495758 GCA_030068295.1 Euristhmus nudiceps | reverse complement strand
GTGACTGTCGACGCCTAAATATGACGTCGATTATATTTTGAAGTCGATTGGTCGACGTCATCGATGCGTCGCTACAGCCCTAGTTTCCATGTGGTATAAAGCCATTAAATTATTTTTTTTAATAGGTCTTACACAGTATATAGTGATAGTGTTTTGTCGTTAATTAGTTCATGGCTATAATGAGGCTTTCTTCCCCACTTTGCTTCATTTGCTATTTTCACTCTAGTCATAGACTGAAACAGGGTGTGAACTTGAAGCAAAGCATTACTATAATGGGGACGGTGGCGTAGTTGTCCCAGTGGTGTTCCTGTTGGATCCATGGTCAAGGTCTTGACCACAAGTGTGCCTTCGTCCACTCACCAGTATAAATGGGTACCGGTGAAAATACTGTAAAGGTGATGGACTAGCACCCCACCCAGGAGGAACTGAACCTCTACTTGCTTTGCGCTCCAGAATCCGTGGTAAGCTCTGGGCTGATGTGCCACTAGGCTCAGGTGTAAAAGCGCACAGAGTTTACCTTTACTTTATAACATTGTAAGTTATGTTTTTTCACTCTGCTTCATTTTGATTTTTTTTTTTAATTTTGCAATATTGTATTAATCCAATGAAGGAAATTATTTCCTCTATATATAACCCATCCAAAGTGAACACGCACACTGAGCCGTGGGCTAACACACATTGGGGGTGCCCAGAGAGCATTTGGGGGTTAGGTGCCTTGCCTTTCCCATTGTCACGGCAGTAATAGACTGAAAACAGGTTTTTGAATTTAAAGTGAGGAATAAACTTTCTGTAGTTATTCAGGTAAAAATAAACATGGAGTTGATGTTTCTTGTAATAGTGTTTTCAGTGCTGAGTTTAACCAGTGTGCCTGTTGGTAGTACAATGGTACCTTGAGAAACGAAATTAATTTGTTCTGGAGTGGCTTTCGTGTCATGATTTTTTCGTATAATGAATCACGTTTTACATGTAAATCGCCTAATTCATTCCAAGCTCTACAAAAACACCACATTAAATTTTATAAGGGTAAAACCAGAATGAAATAAGTCAAATACATTTGAATAATTCAATACACCCAACTGTTAATACCTGTAAATAAAGTAGACAATAGAACATAATGCAAAAAAAAAAAAAAAATGAATGTAGAACCTTTCCAGTGAGGTGATATCAGAAGCCAAAAGTGGCGAGGAGGCTGGCAAAGAAAATAATAAAAACGGCCGAAAATAAATGGCAGGAAACATTAAACTTATTTACACTTGAAGCACATTGGATTTTTCTTTTTTTTTTTTCTTTTTTTTTTTTTGGCGGTGTATTACCACCACCTGGACTGGAGAGGAAGAGCGGGATCGTGGTACATGGGCATGATGCGGAAATTGAGTTCCCTTTTTTTTTGTATGCTGAATAATTTTTTGTGAAACGAAGTGAAAAATGTTTGCATATAGTTCTGTAAAATGAATTTTTTGTATACTGAAGCTTTCGTATCTCGAGGCTCCACTGTACCTGGTTGTGCTATGAGCAGGATTAAATTTTTTTGTATTTAACATGCATTAGTGAGAATGTTGGAAGTAGATCACCGAATGATGCTGTAAGACTTGCTGAATATCAATGATGTTGTTCCATGTGCTGTTCAAGTGTGTTGCCTTTCAGGAGCTCGGTCCCACTGAAATTATTGCATTTAAACAGAACCAACAGTGACATTTTAATATGTAGCTTTAAGTGAACTTCTTGACTACATTTGGCTGCTTTGTAGAGATGATGTAAGGGTCTCGGCGTGTGGGCTTTTAATAGTATTTCAATTTGTGAGCCTCTTTCAGCTCATGTGTATATAAACTGAATGGCCTTCTGTTTTCACTCTTGAGTAAAAGAGGCTGGACACTGTCCAGAATGGTTGATTCCCCTGTATTTAACTGTAATGTGCGTGTATGTTTTAATTGGCACTCTATTCAATTTATTCATCCAAAGTATTAAGAAGTGAAATGTTGAGATTTTGGAAGCCAGGTACCACTGCTCTGTTCATACATTGTATTTGAGTTGCATGCTTTTTCTTGTGTCTAGATAACTGGAGTGCCAAGGCCAAGAGGCGCAGCACCACCGGAACTGGCCGTATGAGACACATGAAAGTCGTCTTCCGTAGATTCAGGTGAGTCACGTACACCAAAATCCCATGAACTCGGTTTTATTGGGACTAAATTAAGCTTTGGAAATCATAAAGCTGTTGATGGTAGCTTAAAGTTGTGAGACATTGAATTATTCGGAGTAGCTTATGGTTTCAAAGCAATCTGACTCGGCACTCCATGGTGACACCTACTGGCTACCTTTGTTAGTTACATCTTTATCCTTTTGTGAAACAGTGACTGGTTCTAAACCACTCATGACCAATTGTGCATATTTCTGATAAGTGACAAACTTTTAGATACTCCAATATTGGGATCGTAATGACCATTGCATTTCAATCTTTGATGCTTTGCTGTTGTGCATAAAGTGTGAGGTTGTTTTAATTGCTTGGTATTTCAGATTCATCTGTGCAGCATAGTTTTGTTAGGAACAATCTATTCACAGAAAGGCTGCTGTATTCATTGTTATAAATAACTATAATTTTAGGTTTTGTGGGTTTAAGTGCACGTTGTAACGTGTATTGTGTGGTGTCTCTGGTGTTTTCTGTGTAATATTTGTTCTAGGGTAGGATTAATTAGCAGCAAATGATTTACTTATTATTATTTATTGAATCTAAAGCTGAATAACAGCTTTTTAAGAAGCACTATGTCTGACTCGCGAAACTGAGGTGTGAACCTGATGGTCCGTAATGAGATGTCTTTCTGTCGTCGTCAGTGTCCCTGTAAATATACGTCTCTTGACTCTCACGCTGAACTACACTATCACCTGGGTAAAAATGCATTGAAGCCTCGGTTATCCATTGATCATATGACACTGGTGTAGAAGTAGTAGTGCTGAGAAATGTCGTCTGTGCAAGTAGCAATGCAGTACAGTGTTAAGTTGATGCTTTTCACTGTGATGTTGCTCTGCTTGTCTGAAGGTTGATAGTTGGGGAATCAGATTTTTATACTCTGCTGAATGCCATGCTTGCTGGTTTGTGTTAATCTGTTTTCTAACACTTTTTTTTTTTTTTTTTTTTTTCTACCCAGGAATGGATTCCGTGAGGGAACCGTGCCCAAACCCCGGCGGGCGGCAGTGGCTGCATCCAGCTCCTCGTAATACATGCTACCAATAAACATGTCAACAACAAATGTGACGCTTTGTGTTCTGTAGAGCAAACTGACATTTTTTTTGTTCATTCAGGATGTTTTCATAAAGTGGTTTGTGTGCATTTGTTAGATGTGTTCAGTGGTCACATTTCCCAGGGGATAGTTGCTCAGTTAAAAAAAAAAAAAAAACCTACACACTTAATGACTTTGATAGTCAAACATGCCATTTCTAGTCAAGTTTTCACTTTTGAGTGATGTGTATACCTAAGTTGTTCATGTTGGAGGTTAGTTTTCTCTAGGACAAATTAATCAGTAAGTGCCTGAATCTGTGCTGCTACACCCACTTGTGTGCTACGTCAGTGTCACTGCGATGTTGGGACTCACCACTATTCATATAATGTCTGCAAGGACCGCATGGTCTTCGGTTAGTAATTATAGACTGTCCAACCTCCACATTGCACTGAATCAGCACCTCCCCATGCTCTGGACTTGAGCTTCACAGGAAGAAAGCTTTAGCATGGTATTTCTGCACATTTGGGTGGGTGTAAGGAGTTTGCTCACTCACTGGCACTAAATGTGAACTAAAAACTGCTGCATTTTGACTCATGGCACCAAAAGTGAAGTGGAAGCTGTAGAGATGGGGTTCCATCTGTCTATACGACTTCATAAAAAGAGATTTGATGCGTGGGTGCCCCTCAGGTGGGAAGGGCGGATTGTATCTGGGTCACCATTACATAATTGTAAGGGAAAGGATGAATGATGGCTCATCAAAATGGTCATGGGAGGAATGCTTGAAATACTGTTTGCTTAGTAGGGTGAAGACATGAGACCATTAAAATCAATAAAATGTTAAGATTCAAGTTCATCATTAATTGGTTTAAACCAAACTAGACACTGATAGAGATTCAGCGAACATGTACCATTGACGCGAGTGGGTGGCATGGCATGAAGGGGAGGCTTTAAGCCCCAGCCTGGGCGTTTCTGTATGGAATTTGCATGCTCTCCCTGTGATTGCATGGTTTCCTCTGGGTACTCCGGTTTCCTCCCACTGTCCAAAAACATGTACAGTGGGCTATTTGGCTGTTGCAATTCTCACTTGGGTGTGAGCCTTGCAATGGCCTGGGAAGCTGTGGGTGTACCCCGCCCTTGCCTAGTGTCGGCTGAGATGGGCACCGGCCTCCCTGCGATCCTAATTTGGATAAAGTGGTTTAGAAAATGAATGAACATGGGGCTTGTGGTTGTTTTTATGGATAGCGCATTATGGCATAGAAGAAAATGTAAATTGGTTGCAAAAGAGGCCACAAAAAGTGTATTAAGGCAAAGTATCAAAAACAAAGGGAGGAGGAAAGGATGAAGGTTTTACAAAATTCTCAGGAAATTTTAAGAAATGAAAAGCATGGGAAGGACAGAGAGAAGAGTATGTTTTATCACTGAAGATCTGGACAGCCTTGTTTAGCACATTAAGTATGGAACAGCACTGTAGGTGACATTACAGGAAAATGTGATGACTGAATGTTTTACTATGTCAGAAATATGAGGCTGTAGACGGATCCAAATCTTATTAATTAACTACATAAAAGTAAAAAATTATCAGGATATTGGCCATTATCTAAAACCGACTCATTTGTTTGAGAGGGTCTCAAGCATGAGATTGAATTTAGTTAGATTTAGATTTACTTAAGATTTTCTGCCTCCTCCATACCAGTCGGTGGCGGTATCGCACCAAGTTGTTGTTTGTCAAACACCAATAAACACCAAGAAGGAAGAAGGGAAAGACAACGACGAAGAATAAGAAGCAGCCATCTTGATACTCCCCACTTCTTAGCAGGCTTATCGCGGCCAGGAAACACTGCTGAAAAGATATTTTGACAATTCTAAGGTAAAGTCTTGATTAAAATATTAATAATATTTTCATAAAATACGTTTTTAATCACTAAATTACTGTTTTATTTTGTATTTTTGGATAGACATGCCCTCGGCACGTCTCTAATTATTGTTATTGTTAAATGGGCTGTAGCTAACATCCTGCCGTTATTCAGCACCGAGCTGGAAACCATACGACACGTTAAAAACGCTTACAATGTTGAAGTCGGGTGGTCACCATATTGGTACTCCTTAAGTAACAGGCAAACTATGCTTAACAAAAGTAACTGTTATCAATATACAGTAATACCACAAGTTCTGTAAAGGCCGGGAGTTCTGTTTTGCTAATAACACCAGCAACAGTATTGAAGTCACCCACCGCCATATTTGTCCTCCCTATCCATTAGTAAACAAAAACAACATACCAACATACGGTAAGATGAATTTTTATTTGTTAGTATTATGGTTACAGTCCATTTTGCCCAGGGCATACATGCATAATATATATATATATATATATATCTTTATTCAGGCAGATTGCATCCTCAATAATAAATGAGTAAATACAGATTGATTTATTGCATTTCAGACAAAACCAAACAAACCCTAAATTAGAAAATAATCCGGCTTTCAACTGCCATGCTTTTCCATCATTTACTATTGCAACTGACAGCTAATAGGGAGGACCAATATGGTGGCCGATGACTTCAATTTCCTGGGATAATGAGCTCTCTAGTTCTAGTATGGAAGGCCATTTCTGCCACTTGAGAACACAGTTAGATTCATTTTGTGAACCGGTTAATCCTATTTAGGATTGCAGGGATAATGGTGCATTCTCAGCTGACTCTGGGCGAGGACAGAGTACACCCCAGACAGCTTGCCAGGCCATCGCAGAAAATTTAAGATTGCATAATTACATAATTACATAATTAAGAGCTGGTAATTCATAATTGTGGAATTATACAACGTGATACTTTCAAGTCAGTGTTTTTGCTCAGGGTTCAATGCTATTTGCGAATAAAAAGTGAAGTCAACCCTTAAGATTTTTACATTTTTTTTTTACTATTTCTGGAGTCCTACTTACCTGAAATGCATTGGTTTTATTCAGAAAGATTAAAAATTAGTGGGGATCGCTTCCCGATGGTAGGCTGCTGGATTACTGATTCTAAAGTCGGGATTCAAACCCCACTATCAACAGGTTGTCACTGCTGTCCCTTTAGTGCAGCTAACCGGGTTATCACTGTCTGTGGTCAGAGGTGTGTAAAGGAACCATTATTTCATTCATTATTTTTCTAAATCGCTTAATCCTAATCAGGGTCGTGGGGAGGCTGGCATCTCTCTCAGCTGATTCTGGGCAAGGGTGGGGTACACCTTGGACAGCTCGCCAGGCCATGGCAGGGCCAACACGCACACACACAAGGGAGATTTGGAACAGCCAATTAGCCAACTGTGCATGTTTTTGGACTGTGGGAGGAAACCGGACATGTAAACTCCCCACAGAAACACCCAGGCTTGGATTCGAACCCAGGCCTTCTTGCTGTGAGGAGAACGTGCTAACCACTACACCACCATGCTGCCCATAAAGGAACTTCGAGTCGGCTGAGATGGGCGCCGGCTTTCCCCGACCCTAATTAGGATTAACCACTGCATGAATGAATGATGATAAATAGTGAAAGTTTGGTGACTGATCTTCATGTCAGTGTTTAAAAATGGAGCCAGTGCTGCTTTCCAGCATCTGTTGTTCTGGCCTTATGCACAGTCGCCACAAGACAGCGCATAAATGGATGGTGATGTAGACACAGTACTTTTAATTTGGTATTTATTTTGTTATAACGAGGAAAAAGTGACAGTTTTTCACTTAGATTTTTTCGGAAACCCCCCCCACACACACAACTGGCGTGTTCAGTTCAATAGTAATTAGCAGTAAATGTTGTATTCCACAGCTTTGAATTAAGTATAAGGGAAAATCATAAAGGGATGAAATGATGGCACTTTTTTGGTCACAAATAATATTTATTAATAATTATTGCTGGGTTATTTAAAACGTACATTTTTTTTGTCTCGAGTGACAGAAATGGGCTTTTATAAAATTGAGTTTAGTGAGTAAAAAGGATGTGTGTGTGTGTGTGTGTGTGTGTGTGTGTGTGCGTGCTACTATAATATTTTAATGAGTTATTTTAACAGTTCATGATTTCATATTTTTTCTTAAGCTGCTTCCTGGCTTTCCCATTTGATGTTACTACCACTGCTGGTGTGAGAGAGAGTGCAAGATGCCAACCTGTGTTGCGTTTGGTTGCAGCAATAAGCAGATTTCTGGATGTGGAAAATCATTTCACAGGTACCTAAATACACAGGGTGCACACTGGCCTTTCGCCGTGTCGCCAACGGTGATGGGAACAGCCGAGTGGTGAGCTGTCTCTGCTTCCCCGTAGCCACTTTGATGAAAACTCATGTTTCCCAGAGAGCTGTGAGTGAGGTTTCCCCGATTCTGGTGGTCAAAATCTTCCTATTCAGACATCGATTGGAGGTTTTGCACGTGAGATAATGCTTAGAAGACGAGCTATACTTTTTTTTAAATTATAAAATAATTGAGCAAGATGATTTCAAAAATAAATAAATGTTATTGAATTAAAAAATTTTTAATCTACTGAGCAAAAAGTGTATTTTTAAAATGAACTGCAGTTATTTTACTCATTATTAATATGTATGTATGGTAATTTTTGTTTTTTAATTCCACCAAAACCAAAAAAAAAATCAAAAACAAGAAAAAAGCGATTTTAAATAAGAATATGCTCATTTTATAAATATTTAAGATCTGATTCAATGTCAAAAAGTTTTTGAAGGAAAATAAAAAGTCGTAGTGAAGCCTGTGGTGAGAGCTGCTGGTCCTCTGTGAGCTTCCATTAAAGAAACAGCAGAGCTTACTCTTGTGCTTCTTGTAGAAGCCTCTCTGCTTCTCCTGCTTGACACATCTTCACACAACAGACAATCGGAGAGCTTTGTGTTAAGCGCTAACAGGAAAGGATTTTGAACTTTAGAACTTTATTGTGCAGCCAGCTAGAATTGCTTACGTTGCATCACTGCAGTGATTTATTTTCAGCAGCCCTATTATATTTGTATACTGTCCGGCCAAAAAATGTTGCACACTGTAAAATTTTCATGGGGGCATTTAGCCTTGATCACAGCATGATCTCCATGGCATTGTTGCTCCAGTTGGTCCGGTCGAGGCTCAGCAACATTAATGTGGCAATAAAATGAAGCAGCTGATGAGCTGAATGTACTGAATGAGCAGGTGATCACATCAATGCACTTTTTCTTCCCTGATGGCACGGACATAAAATGGGATCTTAAATAATGAAACAGCAGCTCAAGGAGTACAAGGAATCATTTCCACATATGTATAGATGAGTTATGCATTTCGAGTGTGCATGCGTGAAAACGCGGCGGTCTGAGCTCACGGCTACCATATTTATACCTGGTAGAACAGTGCCCTGCCTTTAGTCCTGATGAATTCAACTCTAACTTCGCTTTAAGCCTTAAATCTACTGGTGGAAATACAATGCCAGGTGCACATTGTGCTGTAGTTGGCTGTGGAAACGGACTTTTATCATTTTGAACACTAGAAAAATCCGGGAAAAAATGGTGAGTTGTTTTTTTATAAATACTCTCAGCTTCTATAGCTTTTTTTAAATGTTACAAGCTAAAGTAAGCTTGATAAAGGCTAATATTCTTAAGACTCGAGTATAGCCACTGATGATTACAGACACACACACACACACACACACACACTCTGTCCCTCTCTATGTCTCTCTCTCTCTCTCGCTCTCTCTCTCGCTCACTCACACACACACCGTGAATATATAATACAGATTTTAACTCACGGCTAATAAATGAGAAAACAAACAAAATAATTACAGAAGTCTTAAGGGATGCGGGTTAAAAGTAGTGAAAACTATTTTTAAGTGTAATGTTAAGGCATTTGTTTACTTGTAGGCCGCACCCTCTCAAAACACTCGTATAGTAGAAACGAAGATATAATAACGTTACCGGTTAATTTAATTATATTAACGATAATATAACGAACATAACTAAGACACTATGAAAGCTGTAACATTTTAAACCAGCTCCGGCATGATGAGCCTGGGATCTTACCTTCCTTGTAGTGGTTCCGAATTCTTTTCATCAGTGATCCTCGGTCTTTTTCGAGTAAATACTCATTTATGTCCACCCAGATGTTAGCTGCATATGCAAGTGCCACTGACTCCACCTTATGTTTGGCGTTAGTGGGAAGCCCACGTCGTTTACAGAATGCTTTTAGGTCGTCAACTTTTCCCCCTTTGAAAGTCCTCTAAAGTTGTACTGCCGCTAACCTGCATGTTGACTTCAGCCATTTCACTGGAATCAGTGGATCCTTTGGGAGCTGCGATACCACAATGCCGTTTGCACCACGAAATGCGTAACTCGCTTATTGGCACCCCAGAGTCCTGACCTTAACCCTATTGAAAGTATTGGGGATGTGCAGGAGAAGACTTTATGGAGTGGTTCAGTTTTCCCCTCATCGATTCAAGACGTCGGTGAGAAATGCACCCGACACTGGAAGAAAATAAATGTTATGTTTCTTTTTTTTTTTTTTTTTTTTTTTAAAACAATGGCATGGAGACTACGTGCTGTAAGCAAAGCTAAAGGCAGAGCAACAAAATGCGACTTTTTTTTGGGGTCAGGGCATGAATATATATCATGGGTTGGTAAGTTTCTGGTGGTAACGTTTTTTTTCTTCTTACAACCAGTGAGCCAAATTACAATGCCGTCTTTGCCTCAGATGGTCAGATGTTTAAAAAAAAAAAAAAAAAAAAATAGCATATGGAACGCAGGCCACCAGTTGCCCATCCTTGAACTGAGTTTGAGTGGCCCTTGAAAATAACAGGTGCAGGAAAAAAAAAGAAACACTGCTGTGGACGCCACCTTACAATGTTGCTGTGGAATCACACGCGGTATACCTACATTTCAATTGCCAAATCCCAGGGTCCAGTGTAAAGGTCATGTGCAGTGAAACATGCAGGAATAGCTTTAATTTCCTGACCATTGCTCTGTCACTTTTCAGATTCCCCTTCAGTGACTGCAAGAGGAAAAAAAATTGGGTGGCAAATGTGCGCAGGGCCAAGTGGCAACCATCCAAAAAGTCTGTGCTCTGTTCAGATCATTTTGAACAGACGTGCTTTGATAGAACTGGGCAGACAGTTCGCTTAAAAGATGACGCAGTTCCCACAATATTCAACTTTCCCAAGCATCTTCAGAAGGTAAAGTGTTTTCGACTCGAGATACTAAAGCTTCAATTAAAGACTTCAGATTGGAAGGAGGGTAATTCCACAAGAAAGACATACTGCTTGGATTTGTTTATTTATGTTTTAAACTTTATTAAAGTCAGGTGTTTGATGATCTTTCTGGGTTCCTTGGAGGAGGATGCAAAATAAGGACACAGGCATGTCCCCCAATGCACAGATTCCAGTGTTCTTTTTAACATGGAAAGTTCACTGGCCCACTGGATACTCTTTGTGGCCAACAGCACAATTTACTATTTGGCAGGTGTGCAGGCACTAATTTGATCCCTGCACTGAAACTTTGATACCTACTTTAAACTGTGTCTACGTTTTTGAATAAAAGACACAGATGTAGGACTATTGCTACCTTTTTTGGTGGGGGGGATAGGACATAAATATTTTAGCATGAATTCGCAGGCTTCTGACAAAATGCAAATACAGGGATCCCTCACTTTTTTTTCGTGGTTAATATGGGGACGAGACCCGATGCGAACACTGAATTTCCGCAACGTAGGATCGACCCCCCCGACTGACGTATATGTACATATATTGTGATGTCACGGGGGTTAAGCTCTCAGCGGGACCATTCAAGCATTGCACAGGACACCAAGTTTAGAAACAACCAAGGTCTTTTATTATAGCAGGGGTCACCAACATGGTGCCCGCGGGCACCAGGTAGCCCACAAGGACCACATGAGTAGCCCACGAGCCTGTTCTAAAAATAGCTCACCATAG
>JAQNCB010000027.1:21315618-21327918 GCA_030068295.1 Euristhmus nudiceps | reverse complement strand
GGCTCGATAGGTCCTCCCCCCCCCCCCCCCCCCATTTTTTTACTCCTTAATTTAGTCATATCCAATTCCAACCCCTCAAGATTTTCCCTTACCTATGACACGACCACCACCAATCACTGAGGGGAGAAAGCGTGCACACGCCCCTTCTGTGACATACAATGCTAGCCACCCTGCTCTTTTTGAACTGCTGCGCATGTGTATTTTGGGGACGGTCTAACACTCTCGGAGGAAAAGCGCTAGCACCAGTCGATAATGTGTCAAGCTGCACATGGGTCAGTGACGTAACCCAGCAGATCCAATGAATTCGTGTCACTACCAGGCTGGAGCAGCCAAAAGGAAAGCACCATGACTCTGAGCATACCTATCGTAGTACGTGGACGCACTTGAAAATCAGGCATGGACTGCTGTTGCCGGAAGGAACCACTGATGTTATAGGTGACCGTTTTAAAAATCCAGTAATACAAATTCACCATAGGTGCCCTTTAATTCTACTAGGGTCATAAGGAAGCTTATACCTTGAACAGCTCGCAGTCCACCGCAGGGACAACACACAAAACCATTCACACTCACATCTCGAGGCAATTTGGAACCTAATGCGCACATGAAACCAGAATTCCCAGGGGAAACCCAAACATAGGGAGAACATGCAAACCCCACACAAAAATGCCCTCGCTATATTATTTTAGCCAGTCAGGCTACTCCTACAACTGCTCAAAAGAGTTGATATCCAGTGGCTGCACTGACCACTCCATGCTTGTTAGAATACCAGCTGACTATTCTCTAAATAGTTCTTACATAGTTTGGAGCTTTTTTTTTTTTTTTTTTTAATTAATTTATTAATTTTTTTTTTGCTTTGTTTTGTTTTGTAGGTGGAAACCAAGCTCATTTAAGCACTGTGTACAGGGTATGTTTGCCTAATACAGTGATAGCCTTTCTTGTTTAAGATCCCTTTTACTCTGGACACATCTCCCAATTTCCACCACGAAAGCACCCCCAGACCAACACATTTCCCCCACCATATTTGACACATGGCACCAAGCACTCCTCCAGCATCATTTCATTTGTTGTGTGCCTTATAATATTTTCCTTTAATTGACCAGTGTCAGATATGAGGTTTTCCTGGCAACTCTTTCTAGAGGCATTCAAGAGTTGCATCTTCACTGTTGAAGTTGAGTCTGGTGTTTTGCAGGTACTATTTAATAAAGCTGTGAAATTGAGAACCTGTTAAGCATCTGTTGTTTAAACTAAAGACTCTGATGTATTTATCTTAATGCTCAGTTCTGCACCGGGGTCCCACTTCTCTTTTTATCCTGTTTAGAGCCAGTTTGCTCTGTTCTGTGAAGGGAACACTACACATAATTGTACGAGATCTTTAGTTTTCTAGCAGTATCCCATATAGAATACCCTTTATTTTTCAGAGCAAATATAGGCTGATATAGTTATATAATTATATATATATAACATCTAATAAACTAGTCTAAAGATGGGCAATTTTAATACATCTTTAATTAGCATGACAAAATTTGCTCTTCAAATAGGATATGTTCAGACACTATGTGTACATGCATGTTATTTATGAAAGTTTTGAATCAAGGAGCTAAAGGTCAAATTCAACGGTGATATTAACTTACTGGGTACCCTGGATCTCCTGGCTCCCCTCGGTTGCCTTGGTCACCAATACGACCCTAGTAAATTCAACACACACACACACACACACACACACACACACACACGCACACACACAGTATTCTGTTTATTAATGTTTTCTGCTCTAATACAAACATATCTAACAGGAGCAAAAGCGTGTGTGTACTGATAAATGTATTAACTCACTCGAAGTCCAGGTGAACCAGTGGGACCTGTAATTTTCCCGTCGTCTCCCTGTTCACCCTAAACAACCACCACAACAAAAAACATCCATTAGGTGAGAGGAAAATGAAATACACAAAAACGTGCCTCTTTGTGATGTGTGTGCAATTTTTGTTTAACATTTATGGGGGTTTTATGAATTGATTCAGTAATACAAATTAAAAAATAAATAAATAAATAAAAAATAAATACAAATATATTTATAGTTGAATATACCGAGAAAAAATGTATGTTACCCACTGGATGTGTGATTTTTACCTTCACACCTTTTGGTCCTGGAGGCCCTATAGGACCCTGTGGCCCTTGGTGGCCCTACAGAAAAAATACAAAGACAGAATGAAAATAAAGATGGGGATATTAAGCACGTCTTTCAAGATGGCACTGTGGATTAAAAACAAGTGCCCACTAAAACTTACTGTATAAGCCACCAAAATAACCTAGAATGAGTGGAACCAGAAGCAAGATAAGCATTTTATGGAAAAAGCAAAAACAACAACGGTAAACAAAAGTAAACAATGAACAACAAGCGAGGTAAAAAAAATTAAAAATTCTGTCCGGCGGAGGGAGATTTTAGCTCTGCAAGAACTATTCAAAACTTAGGCAAGACATACTCTCTGAAAACATACCTCTGAAAACAGAAAATTCCTAGACTTTAAAAGTTACTTTAAAAATACAGAGTGTCATCTGAGATGCCCATAACTACAGAGTGCAGCTAAGTGAAGCAGAGCAATGAGTGGAGGACACGGAGACGGCAAACACTGAGTTAAGTGATGCTCTGCTCCAGTCTCTCAAACAACAAAAGGTTCTTCCAGCCAAAGTAACAGATATGGCAGGGATATCATGCCAGAATTACATATATATATATATATACGGCATTAGGGAAGGAATAGACAGAAACTCAACACTAAGATTCATTGTCAAGATACTGAAGACAGAGTTGGGGCTTGACACAAACAATAACATACAATTCCAGTGTGCTCACCAATCACTTGGCCCTAAAGCTCAGGATGGCACAGTTTCAAGATCCATTTTGGTTAATTTTCTTAGATATTACATTATGGAGTTGAGCTGTATGAGCAAAGGGGCCGATGGCGTAGTGTTTAGGGTGATGGGCATGAGTTCAAATCCCTGTGAGACCCCCACCGTGCTAGGACCCCTGGGCAAGGTCTTAACCACAAGTGTGTCTCTGTTCACCCAGCAGTATAAATGGGTACCAGTAAAAATACTGGGAAGGTAACCTGCGATGGGCCAGCGTCCCATCCAGGAGGAGTTGAACAACTAGTCGATTCACGCTACAGAAACTGGGGATAAGCACTGACACTGATGAGCCTCTGGGCTTGAGGGTAAAAGCCCAAAAGGCTTTGAATGTATGGGCAAAGATCTTCACATGTGAAGAGAAAGTATTGGCAGGCAACCTTGCACAGGACTTCCTGACTGAATTAAACAATGAACTTATGTAGTATAAAGAAAATCCAAGGGGAGAGAGATTTGTTTCCAACTGAAGATTTTGAGTTCAAATGCAGATAAGTGCCATTGTTTTAATTATGAGAAAAAAAAACTTTTTTTTTCAGTAGCTGTATTTTAAAGCGAGTGGGGAAAAAAATGAAAGTTACTGGAAAAACTTTTTTTTTTCCCATAATGCTACTTGAAATAGTTTTTCTCATAATTAAAACAACGGCACTTATCTGTTTTTGAACTAAAACACTTCAGATGCTTTACCCTGTGAAGTTGAGGATCTACAGTGGTACATCGAGACACAAAATTAATCCATTCCGGAGTGGCTTTCATATCGTGGTTTTTCGTATAACGCATCATGTTTTACATGTAAATCGCCTAATTCCTTCCAAGTGCTACAAAAACACCACATTAAATTTCATAATAAGGGTAAAACCAGAATGAAATGAGGCAAATACATTTGAATCATTCAATATACCGAACATAACCATTAATACCTGTAAATGAAGTAGAACATAATGCAAAAAAAAGAAAAAAAAATAGGAAAATGTGAAACCTTACCCTTCGAGTGTGGGGTAAAAAGTAAAAGGAGGAGGGCAAAGAAAATAATAAAAATGGCAGAAAATAAACTGCAGGAAACATTAAACTTATTTACACTTAAAACACATCGGATTCTTCTTCTTTTCGTTTTTTTTGGCGGTGTATTACCGCCACCACCTGGACTGGAGAGGAAGAGCAGGATCATGGTACTGAGCATGATGGGAAATTGTGTTCCATTTCTTTCATATGTGAATAATCTTTCGTAAAATGAAGGGAAAAAACCTTTACATATCATTTCATAAAATGAATTTTTCGTGTACTGAATCTTTCGTATCTTGAGGTTCCACTGTACTGGTAAAATGGACCCCGATTTTACAATAAAGCCACAGAAGTTGCCAAGGAAATGAGGAGCAGAGGATACACCCTGGACCTGCCATAAATGACAGACACAGACATAGCACTCCTTCAAGGTGCACACTGGAACGGAAAGGACATAGACCGCATTGGATGAAGCAGAGAGTGGCTTAGAGATTTCCAACGACAGCAAACACGAACACTGTATTAATAGAAACCAGAAGGGAGTATTTGCCTCATTTTAAACACCGTTTCCCAAAGTGTAAACAAAATATTGGTGACTGGGTGGAACTAATGTTTGGTTAGCTCAAGAGGAAAGAGACTTTGCAGTTAGCAAAGAGACAGAGAGTCCCTCAAAGACATAGGACTGGTTCCACATAAGAACATCAACAATTTTGCAAAAATGGCCGGCCAGTGTAAGACCAAGGTTGAATCTTAATTCGGGAGGCTGGCACCCATCTCACCCAACTGTGGGAGAGGACAGCTCACCAGGCCATCGCAGGGCCGACACTCACACAACCATTCACACACACTCTCACAACTAAGAGAGATTTGGAACAGCCAAGTAGTCTACTGTCATGTTTTTGGACAGTGGGAGGAAACCAGAGTACCAGGAAGAACCCACACAAGCACGGGGAGAACATGCAATCTCCACACAGAAATGCCCAGGCTGGGATGTGGGCCGAATGTGCTAACCACTACACCACCGTGCCACCCTATGAATACTTCATTGCAAATTTAACTGTACTGCATTACACGCCTCTGTCCAGGTTCCTGTACATTACACAGTGGAGCCTCGAGAAACGAAAGCTTCAGTAGAAGAAAATTTCTTTTTATGAAACGATATGCAAAGGATTTTTGCTTCATTTTATGAAAATTTATTCAGCATACGAAAGAAATTGAACAAAACTGCAAATTAAAAAATTTGCACCATAAACGCGTCCTGGCCGCCCTATTGGTTAGAATCTTTCCCATCATGCTCAGTACCATGATTCCTGCTCTCCTATTGGTCAGAATCTTTCCCATCATGGTCAGTACCATAATCCTGCTCTCCTATTGGCCGAATCTTTCTCATCAAGTATCAGTCAAGGGGAAGTGAGTCAAGATCCACACTGCAGTCCATGTGGTGGCGGTAATATATCTTAAGTCGGTTTGTCAACCGCCAAAAAAGGCAAAGAAGAAGAAGAATCCGATGAAAGTTAGGAACTGATAAAAGAAAAAATAATTTCAAGTGTACATAAGTTTGATGTTTCCTGCCATTTATTTTCTGCCGTTTTTATTATTTTCTTTGCCCTCCTCACTACTTTCGCTTTCGGACACTTCACTCGAAAGGTAAGGTTCCACATTTTCCTATATTTTTTTTTCTTTTTTTTGCATTATGTTCTATTATCTACTTCATTTACAGGTATTAATGGTTAGGTTAGGTCTATTGAATGATTCAAATGTATTTGGCTTTCATTTCATTCTGGTTTTACCCTTATTATAAAATTTAATGTGGTGTTTTTGTAGAGCTTGGAACGAATTAGGCGATTTACATGTAAAACACGATTCATTTTACGAGAAAATCATGAGACGAAAGCCACTCCAGAACGAATTCTTTCGTATCTCGTAATTGTGTCGTATATTTTGTGCCACTGTATTCTGTTTAACAGATAGTCGATGGATGGCTAGTGCCTTTCAATGCTGTTCTGTTTTGTTATTTACTTAAAAAAGTATTTAAGGTGCAAAAAATAAAATAATAATAATAATAATCATCATCATCATCACGTTTTTCTTGTTTTAAATGCAAGAGTAATGTTCCTTTACTTTTCAATGTGAAAGGGTAAGTTAACATACTGAAGGTAGGTGTAAATATATGAATAAATCTTTCATCATCTCACCTCATACCCTGCTAAACCTGGATCCCCCTGTTGTCCCATCCGGCCTGGAGCACCCTGAGGAGACAGAGCCGAATACTATTTGAGGAGTCCACAGGAAAACTGAGCATGGTCACAAAAAGTGAAATGTGAGAAAATCAAAAAAGTTTAAAGGCTCACAGGTATATATGTATTGTGGAGATTGTTTTGATTTTTTGTATGCAGAGTAAAGAGACATTTTTGAACTAGAGTGAGGAAAAAAAACCAGTGCTTTTTACATATTTTTCATTAAGAAAAAGAATATAGAAAAAGAAAGTAGCCCCCTGTGGAACATGCTCATTTTTCCATTTTATTCAACAAAAATACATTTTCCTGACTAGAATTGCACTCCAATGATCACTATAACAATGTGAACAGTAACTGATGAGTTACCTTGGTGTTTGTGCCAGCCTAAATGCATTTTTTTTGGAGATGGGGCATTAACGCCCCCCAGTTCTGTGAGTGACAAAAGGGACAAATGTGCACTGCCATAGTCTTGAAGCTTCAAGGTCTAACCTTGAACCACTAAATCATGGTTTGTATTGATCTTAAATTATCTAAAAAAAACCAACATGTTACTGATCATTTTAATTTTATGATCAGACCTTTTTTGATTAATTTGAAAACTTACTTCTGCACTCTAATTTTTTTCCCTGATAGTTTCAATGGCTGTGAGGGCCTGGCGAGCTGTCCAGGATGTACCTTGCCCTCGCCCAGAGTTGGCTGAGATGGGCGCCAGCCTCCTCGTGACCCTAATTAAGATTAAGCGGTTTAGAAAATGAATGAATGAATGGTTTCAATGGAACACATAATGCCAATGGCCTGCTACCACTGAGGGTCATTTAAACATAAGTGCTTACATTCTCTGAAATGACCCAATCGGTGTCACAGGTGACATCAACCTGTACCTCACGGCACCAGGTTTGAGTAGTATCTTTAAAAGAAAAATTACCTAAAGGATGAGTAAAAATTACTTTTAGAAAAGTGTCTCTAATGCAACACTATTCTCAGTTTTCGAGACGATGATTTATTAGAGGGGGAAAAGGATGCCTTTGTCAAGGGACGGGGGCATGATTGAATAAACTGTGATTCTGTGACTACGCTTGTCTTTCCTGTGGACAGCTCATTTGTTGAAAATTTTGGAAATATTATTGTTCTTGACCCAACATGCACTGGTTCCTGAACAGGCTTGTCGCTTATCCCAAATAGATCATAATAGACCACCTTGTTTTTGAAAATAAGTTACTCCGTTCTGTATCAGGGCTCGAAATTCGTGGTAGTCCGGTCGCTAAATGCGACTTAATTTCTAATTTGGTGAGTTAGTTCAGTTACCAGCTCGCCAGGTTTGGCGAGTTGAAAATATATTTTCAAAAAAGGACAGGCTTGTAAGTTGAAAAAATATACAATAAAAGCGGACATTACAGACAGAGAGATCATATGAATCACATGACAGACTGAGAGAGCGCTTTTTATTTTTCCGTCTCGCACGCTCTCTGTCTGTCTGTCATGTGAGTCATATGATGGTGTTGCCATCCTATCCTAAGTATGATGTAAAATAAATATGTCTCTCTGTCTGTCTCACACACGCACGTGCTCTCTGTCAGCCTCTTGCGCGTGCGCGCTCCCTCTGTCTGATGTGTTGCTGAAATTTTTTTTAAAATACTGAAAAAAGTCATGAAGAATACTGAAAATCTATATCTGAGGTCAGCATCTCTGCAATTGTATAATATATAATCGTCTGTGTCATTTTTACTAAGGGTTGAACTTACTGAGATCACACGCACTTTGGCTAGTTGATTTTCTGATTGTATAGTAACTTTGTTAGGTAACTAGTCCAGCTGTCTGGCTAAAAAAAAAAAAAAAAAAGAATTTCAAGCCCTGGTATATTGAATCAGTCATGGAACTTTTCTCAGTTAATAAGCAAGTTGTTTATTATTAAACCTATAAAATTGATCTTGGTATAATTATATCTATGCAATTTATATTCGTAATTAATTAGTATGTTGATCATTTTGCTCACATACTTTCTTATATGATTGAATATAGCAGTAACGTACTCTTTCCTCGTTTTTAAAGATGTATTCAAGTCCGCCCATCAAACATTAGAGGCTGTTGAGATTTAAGTAAACTGAATGGGAGATTGAATATCAGTGGGTCAGCACTGACCCATGTTTCTTCACATACAAGGTACCAACTCTATCCCTGAATGCCTATTTGAGGTCTGTGTTTTAAGTTCTCTCTGTAAAAATAAGTAAATGGAAATCTCCCTGCACACCGCAGATCAAAATAGCTAATATCCATTTCATTACACAGTCACCCTGATTCAGGCTTATTTTACTTTCTTTTGTTGCTTACCACAGATCCAATAGTTCCTCTGGATCCTTTTGGTCCCACGGTTCCAGTTGGTCCAGGTTTCCCTGCTGTTCCTGTCTCACCAAGGTGTCCCATTTTACCCTTTTCTCCCTATAATGGACAGATACACTCATATACAGATATAATGTACAATTCAGTACCAACACAGAAATATATTCTTAAAGACCATTAAATTCTATCTGGGTATGGACTTATACAAAGTTCACCATATGGTTTAAAGTATGAGGACGCTTCACCACGGTTTCCGTATGTGGGCATTCCCCATATTATTATGTCGAACAGTTTTGTAGGATGCAGCAATGAAATTTCCCTTCAATAAAGCCAAAAAGCCCAAAACCCTCTCCAACATGACAATACTCCTTTCACCGAGTGAGTCCACAATGACATGGTTTGCCAACGTTGGCTTTGAAACATTGAAGTGGCTCACAGGGCTCGCTGCTCTCTAGCCGACTGAATAGTGACCTCATACCTGGCCTATTTAGTGGTGCTTAAGCTCACTAATGCTGAAATCCCCACAGAAACAGTAAAATCTAATGAAATACCCAAAAAATTAAACAAAATTAAACATACAATAACATTATTGTGGGGCGGCACGGTGGTGTAGTGGTTAGCACGTCCTCAACATAGCAAGAAGGCTTGGGTTCGACTCCCAGCCTGAGCGTTTCTGTGTGGCGTGTGCATGTTCTCCCCGTGCTTGCGTGGGTTTCCTCCGTGTACTCCGTTTTCCTCCCACTGTCCAAAAACATGCACAGTAGGCTAATTGGCCGTTCCAAATCACTGCTAGGTGTGAATGGTTGTGTGAGTGTCGGCCCTGCAATTGCCTGGTAAGCTGTCCATGGGGTACTTCACCTGGAGTTGGCTGAGATGGGCACCAGCCTCCCCGCGACCCCAATTAGGATTAAGCGGTTCAGAAAATGAATGAATAACTTTATTGTGCTGCATACATTTTTAAAGATCATTCTCTCTTCCTTTCTACCAAAATGAAACACTCAAACTATTTTATGGTAATTTTTCTAATGTATAAAATGGTAATTATAGTGGAAGCAGTTTTGTGTCTTAATGTAATTCATAGCGAATAAGACAATATTTACACATACAAATCTATTTTTAAGATAAGTAGCATCAATTAAAACAGTACAATATAGTGCTTGAAAAGTGAAAAGTACAAATGGTGCAACACAACCCAGTTGCCCTGACTGTCAGCAGTAATTGCAAACAGTATGTCTATTAATAAAACAAATAACTATTCTGCACAGCAAAGGCAAAACACCTAAACTATGCAATACCAGTACATCATTTTGCATACGGTGCCTGAAATTCTATATAATGTGAGTTTCACACAATATTGTTTTTCCAACCCACAAAGCGGTCACTAAAATGTTCTGCTCACCAATAGGGTCGCATGTTGGCCCCTGTTCTGGTTCAACATGCAATGCCATTGGTGAATAGTACATTTCAGTTATTGTTATTTATTTAGTGGTTATTTAGTGTTAACACCACAGAAGAACTTCAGGAAATGAACTAGGAAAAAATAAGATTTTTCTTTTTGGTCAGAAAAGGTTAAATTCTGCATTTTTTTTTAGGTTCACTTACCTTGAGGCCAGGGTTCCCTCTCTCACCTATTTTCCCTGGCTTCCCTTCAGGACCCTAAGCACAAAAAAAACACCACATATAAACAGAAATCTAATTCAAAATATCTTATTCTGAGAAATTACTGGTTGTCTGCTTCTGCACTTTTTAAATAGTTGGAGGCAATTGTAAAATAATGGTTAAAAAAAGGGCGGTTTTGGGACCAAAAGCTCACTGGTTTGATTTCCGAACAAGCAAGAAAAATGTGTGCTGGTGGTGGGGGGTTAGCTGCACCTAAGAAAAGAGAAATCAGGACTGGTTCATTGGCAATGATGAGGAAATTGAACATCGTATTTTAAAAAAATGAATTCTGACTTATTGTGCATGGCAGAAGTACATTACACGCAAAACCAAGAGGGAAGCCAAGACCTTTTTCCAATGCTCCATCCAAAATAGAGACAGAGGCACAGAGAAAGATTATAGGATTCAAAATTTTGCAGAAGCAAATCATACAAGGAGATTTTTGACCTTCTTCAATGCCACTTAAGTTGTATTTTAATCCAAATATCAGGAGTCCAACACTCTCTGGTTTAAGGACAGACAAAAGCTTCCAATTGCACTGAATATTCCACGGAATGGCACTGGAATATGCACTGGAAAGAACACTTGGAAGAACTATTAAACTCTTTTTTTTTAATCAAACCAGATCTACTCAGAATTAAACGTTGGCCAGTGGACACCTGGAGGTCAGAAAAAAATTTCAAGGTCAACATCAGATTTAAATCAAATCCTACATGAACGGCTGTAACTTGGAAGACCTTGATCAAAACACAGTTGTACGAAGACAATCCCCAGCAGGCTGCCAAAGTCATGATGCAGCAAAAAAAGGAAAGAGTACCCAATAAAAGCATCTTACATCCCACTTCCTGTACGTCGTATCGATATCCATACTATAGAATAGCCCAGGATGCCTATCATACTCAACTTCCAGTGGTCACCAATGGTGCATGTGTGCGTGTGCCCTGTGTATACTCACTCTGACTCCAGTGAGTCCAGGATCACCTTGTGGCCCCTCTTTGCCATTGATTCCTGTGTCACCCCTCACACCAGGTTCACCCTCTTGGCCTATGTCACCTTTTTCACCCTGTATAACAAAGAGATATTGCTACTGCTAATAACATTCTAATTCTGACAGAATAGAATCAACTTTAAAACTTTATACTAAAAATAATTGAGGTTGAAATCTCTTTTTTTTAATCCCCATTTTCTCCCTAATGAAGTTGAATACAATTCCCACCCATCAGGTATTGCCTTGCCGATCACAGGACCACTACCAACCAGGGAGGGTGAAAGCATGCACACGCCCCCTCTGTGACATGCAATGCTAGCTACCCACCTTGTTTCGTACTGTGGCGCCATGTGTATTTGGGGCCAATCTAACATACCCTCATATGAATGAGCTCATAGACGCCCATGATTGGCTGGCGATCGCTGTGAGTGACATGCCGTTCCTCCCTCCAGTGAGAGCTCGGCCAATTAGCTCCCATGAACTCCCGGCCACGAACGGCTGTGTGCATTAAACTGGTTTCGAATTTGCGATCTCCGGGCTAATAGTCGCACACCTTGTCGATGCGCCACTCAGGAGCTGAGTTTGACATCTAAAGATGACAAAATTTCAGTTTGAATTTCCTGATACCCCCAGTGCAGCTAACTGGGTCATCAAAGGCCGGCCGTGTCTCTCACTGTCTGTGGTGAGAGGGATGTAAAAGAAAAATTGCTCACATTCGTCAAGAGTAGCTGCATAGCCATCAGCGTGTTTCTGCCCTGCGATGGCCTGGGAAGCTGCCCAGGGTGTACTCTGCCCTCGCCCAGAGTCAGGTGAGATGAGTGCCAGCCTCCCCTCAACAGTAAGTAGGATTAAACAGTTCAGAAAACAAATGAATGAAAGAATTTCCTGATATTTATATTTAGGTATAGATGTGTTAAAAAAACAGAAAATAAACACATTTTTCGACTGATAACATACTACACAATTATTATTTGTTCCTCAGTTGTGCAGTGCAATTCATTCATTTTATGAACCACTTAATCCTAATTAGGGTCGCAGGGAGGCTGGCACCCGTCACACCCTGGACAGCTCACCAGGTCATCGCAGGGCAGAAACACGCTGCAGCTACTCTTGATGAAAGTCAGCAATGGTTCTTTTACATCCCTCTCACCACAGACAGTGAGAGACATGGCCGGC
>JAQNCB010000027.1:20952198-20965498 GCA_030068295.1 Euristhmus nudiceps | reverse complement strand
TTAACACCCTGACTACGGTAGCCATGATTAATCAATATTGATCCATATATAAGGCGCACCTGATTATAAGGCGCACCTTCGGATTTTGAGAAAATTGAAGACTTTTAGGTGCGCCTTATAGTGCGGAAAATACGGTAATTTTTAAAAATGGTTATAAATAAAGTGCTAGGAAATCGTGTTAAGTAAACAGATTTACCTTTTTTTTTCTGTCTGTTGGTGAACATTCACAGCAGCTGTCTCTAATGTGTTTCCGAAAGCAGCACACATATCGGAAAACTGAAACTGATAAAATTAAACAATTCTTGGAAGTCGGCCTCAGCCACTCCGACCTGAGAGCACCTGGTAATTTCCTTTTCTTCCCTTTTATATCCCTTACACTTTCATTCAAAACCATTCATATGTAAAATACTCTGCTCTTTATTCAGTCATGCACAGACTACTCTTCTTCTTTTTTTAACCTCCCAGTTTAAACGTATCTAATAAAATGTTCAACTTTGGCGTGAATTTTAACTTTTGACTTGTGCATTTTTTATTTAATCAAAAAAATCAAAAAGCCTTTATTGTCATTATATGACGGTGCATATAACGAAATTAGGAGTGCTGCTCCACAAGGTGCTCAGTGCAAGGAGGATAATATAAATAACATAAATAACATAAATAACATTCGTAGAAAAGATAAGGTGGTAAATATAGACATCGTATTATTTATTTATTTATTTTTTTTTTAATCTTGTCAAAAACTTAGCATTACAGTATCACTAGCATGAAACCTCTTTGTTGGAAAAAGCAACAAAGTGCCATTCCGCTGGGTGTAATAGCTCTTCTGGAGCTCTTTTTCCTGCCTGAGAGTGCTTTGAACCCTGAGAGAGTGCAGCATTTGCATAATGTGTACCTGAACTTTTTTTATTTAGTGCATCAAAAAGTACAAGCTCGACTAAAACATCCCAAATCTCCATTCAAAAACAAAACCCTCTCAACTGTCAAACCCTGTTATTTGCTTAAAAGACGAAAAATGCTCCTTCAATAAACTTTTGTGATTTTTGAGTCGTAATTATTATTCAGCCGCATCATCTAGCAACGAATTATTAAAATATGTTGCATTGTGTAAAGACCACCATCACCCCCCCCCCCCCCCTTCATTTTCCAAAGCTATTTGTTTTGTGGTTCTTCCTAAGTCCTGACACTTATTTATTTATTTAATACAATAGATCACAATCAGTATTTGGAAGAATATTTCTGATTTTCAAGTTTTTTGGACTAGAACTGTTTCAGTAAATGGTGCATCTATTTATGCAAATGAGGATATGTCTAATTAAATATGCATACATTTGCATGCATTATAAAACCTAAAGTGTAGTTTTTTTGGATGATGCTACATTTAAATGATTAAATTGTTCATTTCACTGGAAAAACGCTCATCAGAGGGACATACTTCAGCAGAACAGTTGGATAGAATCTCATTTTTCGATGTATTAATAAGCCGGAAATTCCATGCGGTCTTGTAAAAAATACTTTGATAGAATCTTTCCACCCACTCATCCATCTACCCATCTATTGATCTATATATAAAGAGAATCCTGGGATTGAGTCCCAGGGTCAGGCATTTCTGCGTGGAGTTAGTTTTACTCAGGGTACAGCTCAGGGTACTCCAGTTTCCTGTCACAGTACAAAGACATGCGCTTCAGGCTAACTGTCTGCTCCAAATTGCCCCGGGGTGAAAGTGTGAGGCTATCTGTCAGTGATTATGTGTTGGCCTGGCGAACTGTTCAGGGCCAACTGTTCTGATTAGTGAATAGTGAATAGTCCATTCGAGTGAAGTGTTTTTTGGGGGTTTTTTCGTGCGGCTATACTCCATACTGAATACTGTACAAGTAAAATCACCTCAAAGTTCTGTAAAAGCACAGTAGTACTGAACATTTAACTCCCAAAATAATATATTTATATTGTACCTGTACAATAAATACATGCAGTACATATTACAATACATAATACAGTCATTCATTCATTTAACGTAGTGCTAACGCGGAGTGCTAGTGCGTTGCACCAGTGGACATTATCTCCACACCATGTAGTTTCTTTCATATGAGCACGTACATTACCTTTACTCGAACCAACATCAAACTGCGCAGCAAGCTTTTGTAACTTTTCTTTTGATTTCTAATATCACTTTCCATTTGTTTTTGAACTCCAAATCCTTCACAAACACTGTGGAAGCCGCTCAAATCAGCACACAGCCAGGCTTCTAAACAGGGAGCGCCCAGTGTTTACAAGCTTGGCTGTGTGCTGATTTGAGCTGACACCGACTGACTAAAATCCGAACTATCTTTAAAAAATAAAAAATAAAGAAAGAATCAGGTTGTCCGTATGACCTGAAGTCTGCTCTGGCAGAGTAACAACAGGTGTAACAATAAAAATTGCAGCTTTTCCATTTCATGCTACTAGTTAAGTGCTAGGGACATTGTTGGCCCGGTGGTAGGGCGCAGAATTACTGATCGCAAGGTCAGGGGTTCAAGCCCCAATGTTTCCAGGTTATCACTGCTGTCCTAACTGGGTTATCAAAGGCCCGGCCATGTCTCTCACTGTCTGTGGTGAGAGGGATGTAAAAGAACCATTGCTGACTTTCTTCCAGAGTAGCTGCATAGCTGTCAGTGCGTTTCTGCCCTGCGATGGCCTGCCGAGCTATCCAGGACTTCGCCCAGAGTCAGCTGAGATGGGCGCCAGACTTCCCGCGACCCTAATTAGGTTTAAACGATTCAGAAAATGAAGGAATAACTAAGAACTATCAGATTGGGCAGAATTATTGTGAAGTTTGAGATATGGTGAGCGTACTTAAT
Source organism: Euristhmus nudiceps (assembly GCA_030068295.1). Classification (NCBI taxonomy): domain Eukaryota; kingdom Metazoa; phylum Chordata; class Actinopteri; order Siluriformes; family Plotosidae; genus Euristhmus; species Euristhmus nudiceps. The sequence goes on along the minus strand of JAQNCB010000027.1, from coordinate 20,962,664 downwards.
GAAGACTCATGACAGCACAGAGGAAAAAAGCTCAGAGTGTCCGTGATGTAACTAATCAATCCTTATAATCCTCGTCAACGACTTTCCGCCAAAGTTGTAAAGTCTCAGTGTTTCACTTCCTAAGTGTATAGAGAGCGAGTGAAGATTGTGGGTAAGGTCACAATCATGTGCAGAAACAAAGAATTAGATTGTAGGTTTTGTGAACCAATCCGTTTATCTCAAATCTCCAGGTCCTCTGTGTTGACCCTTTGCTTAGATTCACGGATTCCTAATCATGATTTTTGCGACAATGCAGACATGATGCACTTTTCTGTTCTGTGATCTCATTTCTGTATATCAATCTGTTCTATTTCTCATTTATTTTATTGCACTGTAGGATAAATTACATTCTACATCACAGTTACTGTTCAGTCTCTATGTTCGCATTCGTAGCTCAGCACAGAAAGATTCATGTCTTGGTGCTAAAACTGGGTTACTGCAGAGCGTCTGCTCATATCTCAGCACTGAAACTAGGTTATAGCATAGTGCAAGTTAAACTTTTCTTATAACCAAACCAGAACGGGCTTCTTTATCCAAGATTCGCAACATGTTTTTGAGAATACCAAAGTTTCAGCAAATGTGTGGGCGGCACATATGATGGCATAATGATTGGCACCGTCACCTCACGGCAAGAAGGTCCTGGGTTTGAGTCTGGGGCTCAAGTGTTTTTGTCTGGAGTTTGCCCCTCGCTGTGAATGGTGGTATTTTGTTTGCCCTGAGGTATGGCTAGCAGTTCAGGGTGTACCCCATCACTGCCAGAGATACCCCGAAGCCCTATTAGGATGAGGTTGCTTGCGAAATGAGTGCGTGAGCAAAATTAGTCACTTAGCTAAAATTTGAAGAGGTAAAAACCTCAGTGTTTCTCAAGGATTCAATCTTGGTTCCAATACTAACTAACTGACACAAAAGAGCAATTGTAATGGTTAAAGCCAAAAACCAGGGTCTCCATATTTCTTCAGGTGAAATTATACGAGTCATCTGCTCACAATTCCTTGAGTAATCTGTTACGATTTCCCCCGGCAGACTAAATAGGATCCAATAGCAGGACCAGCAGGAGATGGCGTAGCGTGGAAACAAAGCAAGATCGTAATTAGAGAATAATCCAGGAAAACAGGCAGAAACACTGGATGAGAAAAAAATCATTAAATAAAATGCAAGGCAGAAACAAGGCGATATCTCCCTCACAAAAGTCTTACAGCGCTCTACTTAAGCAACCAAACGAAAATCATGAACCAGGTAAACGAAAATAAATAGGGGTCTTTGAACCGCGACAGGTGTGAGCCGGCAATCGGCAGGGCCACGCCCATCAACCTTCAGAGACACGAGAAAACACACAGCCAAAAACCCAGGACAGCTCCCCTAGTGGCGAAACCGTGCAGAGTCATGACAACATCATTCATTGATGCATTTTCTGAACCAGTGAATCCTAATTATGGTCGAGTGGAGGATGGTGCCCATCTCAACGGACTCTGGTGAGGGCAGAGTACACCCTGGACAGCTCGGCAGGCCATCGCAGGGCAGGAACACGGTGACGGCTATGCAGCTACTCTTGACAAAAGTCAGCAATGGTTCTTTTACATCCCTCTCACCACAGACAGTGAGTAACACGGCCGACCTTTGATAACACAGTTAGCTGCACTGGCAGTGACGACCGATGAGAGTGGGGCTTGAACCCCCAACCTTGGGATCAGTAATCCAGCACCGTACCACCGTGCCACCACTGCTCTTACCTATAAATTTAGGTCAGTAAAAATAAGCCGGAAATGTTTGTGTAAACGTTTGTCAGCACGGTGCAACCAAGTGAAGCAAGGTGTTGTGAAACATTATTGCCTTAGCACCCTGAAACCCTGCTCTCAAACCTGCTCAACAAGAACAAACAGCGATAGGTTATGATGAGAGATGTGACACCAGTAATACTGATTAAAATACAAATTGCCGATATAACTAAGCATTCAGTCCCAACACGAAACCCATTTCTGAATACATTTTATATCATAAAATTAGTATAATGAGGTATTTAAATGAGCTAAATGTCAGTTAGTCATGTTTAATAAGGTTTAATATTCTGATTTGTAGTTCAGAGGGAAAACGTTTAACAAAACTGAACTTGTGAAATAGAGACTCGTCTAATTCATTACTCGGCACCGTTTAACCTTGTAGCATGCGATAACCTGAACAGCTTTACTTCATAAAACGCTTCAAAGTGTGGAAGTAAAATCCCTCCCTGGGTCAAAGTCAACTTTTATGGAGTTGCATGACAAATAATAAACTACAATAAACAATTGATAGAAAGCAGGCAGGGTAAGAAAGACCACACTGCAATTCAAAACACACTCCTGACGTGCTGGGACATGTGTGTGTGTGTTTACATCACACACCCTAGAGCTCACGGATTAGACATGTTTTGCATTTAAGAAGCAGACGTATCTGCATCTGAACATGGAGTATTCATTTTGTTTTAGTTAAAAAAAACCCCATGAAGTTCCTTCTTGTTTGGTCTCTTGCTTGACATCAGTAGAATCTCCAAGGTGTTTTGGTGAGGATCGTGTGTAGTATCTGTTCCTATCAGTTTAACCTTCCTATTCAATTGTTAGCGGCAGCAGTAATGTTTCTGGCTCAAACTAACTCAGCTCATGTTAAATATTTTGTAAGGGCGGTGGTGGCTCAAAGATCAAGGCTCTGGGTTCCTGATCAGCAGGGCAGGGGTTTCAAGCCTCAAATGTATAAAGGGGATAAAATACAAGTTGCTCTGCCCGATGCTAAATGTAAAACATAACTGCAATGAAACAAAGCAGCCTTTTTTTTTATCTGCTTCACTAACCTGCCAGAAGACTCGGGCAAGCTTCAACAAATAGTCCCATCACTGCTGTGCACCAACATACCATAGGAGAGAGTGCGAGAGAGGAGGGATGAGAGTTAGTGCATGTGCATCAGTGACTTTAACTCGAAAGATTTAAATGTACAATACTGTATATTCAAGTACTGGTTGCTATGGTATCACCCCAGCAACAAGCAAAAAGGGTTGTTCTTTTCCAACAGTAAAATCTTTAAGACCTTCATTTTGATTCAGTGCATTCCAGGATAAACGCTGGGGCCCGCTGGTGAAATATTAAACCCACACACTGAAAGAGCTGAAGGACTCCAATCGATTGGCCCACACAAATATCTCCAAATCAAAGCCCCTGATTTGAGTAATAAAAATTGCTGTTCTAGATGAATGTATATACACGGGATATTTACATTAAAAAAAAAAGTCAATATCTTCATGGAAGCTGCTTTAAATTCAGAGTCGAGTCAGATAACACAGCTAAGTCCTGAACTTTATGAACAACTGTGGAAGGATCCTGAAGCTACTTCATGCCAGGTACAATAACACATCCCGGAAAACTTTACTGGGGAAACTGAAAGCACAGAAGACTGCAGCGCTGGCAAAAGCTAGAAGTTTTTTTTTTTAACTCAGAATTAAGTACAGGTCAGGGGGCAAATTCCACTCCTATCATCAAGCTGGGGGAAAAAATCCTGTTTCTAGAGATTCAGATTCTTTGGAATAACATGATATTTAGAGTAGAAATACAGGATAAATGTATAATTATTAATAAACAATGAAAAAGATTAAATAAAAAGCAAAATGGTGGCGGAGAGAATTTAGGTTAAATGTGGAACAGTAAAGCAAACAGAATGAAGCTTGGTACCCTCTGGTGTTCCCCAGGGCATGAGACTCGGACCTTGTCTTTTTCTGCTAATGATAAACAAGCTTGAGCCTCCTGAGACGCATGCGTGGTAATATGTGGATACCACACTTGCTGAGGTTGTTCCAAGACGTGGTTGCAGCAGAATTAAATGTTTTGTGTGAACTCTTGAATAGTGGTCCAGGAATAATAAACAGTTCAACACTGATAAGCGTAAAGAGATGATTTCAAACGAGCACCGCACTAGTCTGATCCTTTCATCATCAACTCCAAGGAACCTGAATCTGTTATATTTCCAACATCCTTCAGTGGAATGGTCAGATCAATGGTGTAAGAAAAAAGGCCAATAAGCATATTTATTTCCTGATTTTGATAGAGCTAGCACACAACACTGTCTATGATATTTTATTTATTTTACTTGTAATCAGGCCTGTACTAGAATATTGTAAGCCATTATAGCACCATGCCTTGCCTGCTTACCTGAATAAAGACTGAGAGTATATACAGAGGTACACACTATCTATATCTTATTGTGATTGTCACATATCCTGTAATCTTTACTCACTCAAGGAGAGGAGTACTGAACTGTTTTACAAGCTTTAATGAGGCCTTTGTTTGCAATCAAACTCACAAGCTTCACCATCTGTTACTAGCCAAGAACACAGCGCGATACTGCCTAAGAAATATTACATTCCATACAGTCATTTATAATACAGATTTTAATCCATATCTACCACTTTTCATTCGGCTTCTAGCATCAGGGGATGCCAAAGCGAATCATCCGTTTCCATCCATCCCTGTCCTCCGCATCCTCTTGTCTCACACCAACTAACTTCATATTTCTCCTGTCCTTTGTAAAACATTATGCAAATTAAGCCTCTGCTGCCAGGTGACATTCCTTGACAAACCATCTGCCACAATGGAAGTCGGTAAAGACAACTATTCAATACTGTTTGATGATGAGGGTAATTTTGTTGATAAACTATATTATTGCACATTTGAAATATTTTCTCGGTTCTGATTGGTGGAAAGCCATCAAATAATTCTTGAGATTCTACTATGAGCCAACTATTCCATCATTAACATCAGACAAATTGAATGATAATATATATATTTTTAAATATACATATATAGAATTCAGCAGATAAAACCTCCTCTGTGAACAATTCTCCATTTCTTAATTAAATAATTGCTCACTGTTCCTAAAAGCAGAAGGAAAACTCGTATGACTTTTAAAGCACCCAAAATGTTTAATATATGGTAAAGAATGAACATATAGCCTCCTTACAAAACTGCGATTTTCAATACTGAACAATACACTTAGAGGAAAGTGAACCATATAAACCCTTCCCTTTAATATTCCTGCTATTTTCTGCTTGCAGCTAAAAAAGGAACAAAGTGGTAACGTGCACATCCTCCCACCATGAAATCCAAAACCAAAACATGTCAGCAGCAATTGTGCTAAGCAAACTTTTATATACAATCATTAATACACTTAGTAAAACAATCTTCCAGCCTGAGACCAAAATAATGCAGAGCCTGATTCAACCAGATGATCATTTGATCAGCTGTATCTGAACAGGAAAACACTAGATTGCACGATGTTACATTCCTGAAGCCTGATACCATGTTTCCATTAGACGGACTCTGCATTGCCAGAAACTCTAAGATGGGACTTGTGTTTGAATAAGGCAGCAAATGAAGAGTGCCTCTTTACTGTAGGTGATGATCTGTTGACAGGTGCCACTGGGGGTCTATTTACAGACCACTGTACCCCTTTACTACGCCCAGCCATCCCCTGGGGAGCACCAAGCAGCTCCAGCAGATCTCGGTCAATGTTTTTTTCCAAATAATGCCACGGCCTCTTACCACTGTTGTCCCGGAGTGACACGTTAGCCTTGAACTTGTGCACCAAGAGGCGTAGGAGATTTTTGTGGCCGTGAAGAGCAGCCAGGTGTAGTGGCGTGTAGCCACAAGTGCTCCTAGCATCCACATCCAGGGTCAGCCCTGCTTTCTGCACACCGTAGCACAGAGTGTTCAACACCCGGTGGTCTCCATGCTTGGCAATCCAGTGTAGTACGGTGTAGCCTGATACAAAGTCCCGCTTGTCCAGCAGGCTTGTATCCTCTCTGAAAAGGGCATAAACCTCAGTCCAGGCTCCGGAAGCTGCTTTCAAAAACCACTCATGCTCCTGGGGTTCCAAAGGAACCTGGGTGCTTCTGTTTCCACAGGCCGATGAGTCAGGACCCACACTGTGAACAGAGCTGGCAGGGGACACACTGTCCAGGGGGCTGCGGGTTTGGCTAGAAGAGACACTAAGAAAAGAGGTAATCCGGTGCAGTCGCTTGAGCCGGGCTTTTTCACCATCCTCCCGAAATGCTTGATCCAGATCTGCTCCCAGGCTCCGACACATCCGGCTTCGCAGTCGATGAGATAGCCGCCGGGCAACAAGTCTGTTACACCTACGCTCATTTGGTGCTGAATTTGGAAGAGACGCTCGGGGTTCTTCATCAAGATGCCCAGTTGAGTGGTGCCAGGGTGTGGCCTGCAATTCTTGGAGACGTCGCTGTGATAGTCGCCTTTCCTCAGGAGATCGATGGATTCTATCAGGAGTCTGCGCCCCACGTTCGGTTAAAACATCCCCAATATGGTTTAGTGCATCATCACTGGACCAGCTGTCCTGGGGAAATGCTCGAGGCCAGTCAGAGTGAACGAAAGAATGCAGGAGGTTGTTTTGGCTGGAGGACAGCCCTTGGAGACATTTGGGCTCTAGGTATCTGGAAGGATGGGGTGGTTCTAATGAAAGACTGTTCCTCTGGGAAGCAGGTCTGACTGGAGCTGCTGCTGTAGCTCCATAGCCCTCTGGCTCAGGGATGTAAAAACCTGTAGCTTGACCATAGCAGTGTGGCCTGAGCAGACAGTCATTGCTCTGGCTGAGGCTATCCCATTGATAAGCATCACCAGGGGTTTCAATTAAACACGGACTGGAAGCTGACATCTGTGACTGTCTGAGAGGGATGGGAAAAGGCCACACACAAGATGGATTCTCATCAAATGACTGAACAGAGTCAGAAAGGGTGTGTTTGTGTGTGTTGTCCATAGACGGCGGGATCACCCTCACCTCACAGTGTGGATAATCTGGAGGGGGATGAAAGGACTCCTGGCTGCTGATATCTGCTTCTTGTAATTGTGCAGGTTTGACACCAGGAACACCATTGTGTTCAGGATTTGTCTTCTCCTCTATTGCGTTTAGCTCTGATGGTGGTGGGTCGAAACTCTGTTCGCTCCCACTTGAGCGCTTTGAGTCCACAGACATGGAGGATATGTCCAGGGTACATGAGTTTACACCCCTGTCTTTGCTTGGGACCGAGGACACTCTTTGTTCCCATGGTTGATGAGACGAGGTTTGAACATCTCGGTCCAGATTAAGATGGTTTTCGCTGTTTAAAATCCCTGCAGCCGGTAAGGTCTGCCCCGTGTTCTGAAGCTGAGAGGGTTGAGTTTGTACACTGGGATTCTCTCCATGATTTGGTCTGGCGTTACACACTTCCACCTCAGCGCGTGCAGCAGCAGCAGCAGCTTCCGGTTTCTCCTCAGTCCGACCGGGCGCGCGGGTGGAGACGTCTCCGAGATGCGCGCGGTACTTCCTCTTTAACACGATGTAAGACACTCCGTGCTCGTGCTTCACTGTCGCGACCGCGTTTACGTATCTCTTAAACAGCTCACGGTTCAGCACGCGCTCCTCATGCTCTCGTAAAAACACTTTATAATGTGTCAGCAGGTCCCCATTCCGCACTTTCCCTCCGTTACGCAAAAGAAAACGCAACACTGACTCCTGGGTGAACTCGGTGGCCATGCTGGATAAACACCACAAGTTTTCCGCGAGCGTCAAAAGTTCACGACGTTCCAAACCTGACAGGAGTTTCAGCCTGTCGAACACAAACCCCGCCCACACGCAGTGCGCGCGCGCGCGCGCGCACGCGCTCAGCTCCACCTGCACACCTGCGTGAGCTTGGATCAGTCTGAAGTTCCTGAATAATGCAAACAGTGAATCACAGGCTTACAGTTCAGTACTAAACAACTGAAACCACCAGCTTTGGGTAAACATCTACAGCTTTAAATGTCTTTTTACACAATACAGTCATGTTTGATTTATTTAAAAAAAAAAAAAAAAAAAGGTATTATATTTAAAATGCATTTTATAAGAAATCTTATCATCCATGTGCACTTGGTGCTCAGTGTTCAGGGATACTGGGAGCTTCTGAGTTTACACCACTGAGCCTTTATTCTATTCATTATTTTTTTTTTTTAATCTGCTTAATCCTAGGGTCACGGGGAGGCTGCACCCATCTCGGCCGACTCTGGGCGAGGACGGTGTACACCCTGAACAGCTCACCAGACTCCTGCAAGTTCAAAACAGGCAAAGCCATTCATACTCACACTTAGGGCTGATTTGGAACATTAGCCTACTGTGCATGTTTTTGGACTGTGGGAGGAAACCAGAGTACGCGGAAAAAAACAAGAAAGCACTGGGAGAACATGCAAACTGAAATTCAATTCATTCATTTTCTGAATCGCTGAATCCTAATTAGGGTCGCAGGGAGGCTGGCACCCATCTCAGCCGACTCTGGGCGAGGGCGAGGTACAATCTGGACAGCTCGCCAGGCAAACACTCACATTCACACCTAAGGGAGATTTGGAATCGCCAATTAGCCTACTGTGCATGTTTTTGGACTGTGGGAGGAAACCGGAGTACCCGGAGGAAACCCAAGAAAGCACGGGGAGAACATGCAAACTGAAATTCAATTCGATTCAAGTCAATTTTATTTGTATAGCGCTTTTTACAATTGACATTGTCGCAAAGCAGCTTTACATAGTAAACGTAGGAGTTTACAAAGTACAAAAGGGTTTAAACATTTTTAAATTAAGATTTTAAATTAAATTTTAAAATGAAGTTTAAAAACCCCTACACATCCCAAATGAGCAAGCCCGCGGCATTGGTGGCAAGGTAAAAACTCCCCCAGTTCATGTGAGGAGGAAACCTTGAGAGGATCCAGGCCCAAAAGGGAAACCCATCCTCATTTGGGTAAAACCAGAAAGATACAAACCATATGCAAGAAACTGCATTCATTCCAGTCCAAAATGTAGTCTGGTTGGTTATACCACAACTGTAAGCAGTTTGGGATGAATGAATGAATGTTCCAATATTGTACGAAACAAAATGACTAAATATTAAAACGTTGGCCTGAGTAACATTCACAGGGTGAGAGAGTTTTATAAAATCTGCATTTTTTCAGAATTCCCGAGCATTCATTCTACACTATTTTAAAATCAGATTTAAACGCACCACTAAAACATGGTGAAATGTTTCATCATCTCATGCAGTTGAAGAACAATACAGGATTTCTCCACCACAAAATACTTTTGTTTACTAAAGTCAACTTTTATGTTTTTAACAAAGCACACTAAAAAACATCAAATACGTCTGTGATTTTTATACATTACAGATCGATATGTACTGCATGGGATGTGGTTGTTTACAATGTGTTCTGATTCGTTGAATATTTGAAGATTTAAAAACATTTTCCGGAGTGGATAACAAGGTAAGGTCTGTGCGCTTTTACACTCGAGCCCAGTGGCTCAGTGCCGGTGCTTATCCCCGGTTTCTGTAGCGTGAAGTGACTGGGAGGTCAACTCCTCCTGGATGGGATGCTGGTCCATCGCAGGTTACCTTCCCAGTATTTTTACTGGTACCCATTTATACTGCTGGGTGAACAGAGACACAATTGTGGTTCAGACCCTGCCCAGGGGTCCTAGCACGGTGGGGGTCTCGCCGGGATTTGAACCCACGACCTCCTGATTGTGAGCCCAGCACTCTGGCGGTTAGAGCCAACAGCCCCACATAAGAGTGGATAATGCTTGAATAAAAATAACAGACGCTCCCGGTTTGCCAAAGCCACTTGGAGCAGGCAGTGTCATGTTTTTTTTTTTTCTTAACTATAGAAAAATAAATCATAATCTCATTTTGGTTTTTATTTTACTGATGTGTAGTGTATACTAAACTTTTGTATGACTGTAAGAACAGGCCTTTTGTGACCTCTGAACGAGTAGGTTAAACAGGGACTATATAGCCACACAGTGTTTACTTCTGCTCGGAGCATGCGGAGCTCATCTCACCTGCTTCTGTTAAGGTTTTAATTTGCTTTGTGTTTCTGAATAGTGCTAAAACTCCAGTTAAAGGGACTCTGTTACACAGCGTTTATACACCTGTTCATGCACGTGCACAGAGCTCATGCCTTTATGATTTAAATGTTCTGTTTTAGTGTGCAAGTCCTGCAGTCTAATATTTTGTTTGAGTGCATTTAGCCTTGATTCCAATGGGACATTAATGTGGCAATAAAACGAATTCAGCTAATGCACTGAATGAGCAGGTAATCATCACATCAATGCACTTTTTTCTTCCCTGATGGCACGGATATAAAATCGGGGCTCAAGTAATGGTTCAGGGAGGATGAGGAGTTGTTTTCTCACATGAACTGACACCACACAGTCAAAATTGCCATGCTGTAGCAATTTTCATTATTTAAATAAATAACAGATCAGTCATTCATAAAAAATAAACACATGCTTACATTTATCGAACCTTCAAATCTATAAAATGATTCAAGATTCAAGAGTTTTATTGTCACAAACAAGAATTACGTGAAGCAATTACTGGCAGTGAAATGCTTAAATCTC
>JAQNCB010000027.1:20909220-20919414 GCA_030068295.1 Euristhmus nudiceps | reverse complement strand
TAAAAAGATATAAAAAAAAAAACTCTTATCTGTGTGTGTGTGTGTGTGTGTGTGTGTGTGTGTGTGTGTGTGTGTGTGTGTGTGTGTGTGTGTGCTGTACAATTCCAGGTCAACAGCCATTACTGGCTTGAGTCTGACTTTGAAACTAGTATTACAGTTCACTTTGGTTAAACTTCACTGATCCAGAAAGTAAATCGTTGACAAAATTTCCATGAAGCACAAACAGAAGTACCACAGTGTTGTTTACAGTTTCTACTGAACAAAATGAGGTTTAAACACCGCAGAGGTGCTTCATGTTGTAGAACAAAAATAAGATCAATCCGGGAACTGAAGTCTTAAAAAGACATTGATTTATTTGGGCAACAGAACAAGTGCAACTGGCTTACAGACAGGTAATATATGATAGTATACCGAGCAGAGGTAACCTTGGTAACCAGTTAAACAGGAGATAGGTAAGCCTGTGGGTTTTTCCACCAGAGCCCAGGAGCTAGCACCAGGCTAATCAGCCGACTATCGAACCTGAATACAGGTTAACAAACAGGTTAAAACACGGATGTACAACAATCCGAATTTATCAAAATATCACTGCTAGTCTGCTCTGCTCGGGTTAATCAAGTTAACTTGTTTTGCTAACGATATATTATCTCTTAGAGGTAAACCAAGATCACTTAGCACTCGTTACACTTCTCCAAACATTTGCTATACAAGGGCATTTCCGTGCTAAAGGATGAAATGTGTAGATTAAAAATGTCAGAATTGAAGCTGGAGTGACACAAAGGGTCAGTTGTCGTTACCTCCCCTGCAAGGCTGTGGGAAACGCAGTCCGACTTGGAGATCATCCGGTCCATTAAACTGAGATTAAATTAAAAAACACGTCGAACCGAGGCATCTTTACAATTCCTTCTTCGCCTCCATTTTGTGTAGAAAAAATAGGGGGGATAAATGCATATACTTAAAAAAGAAAACGAACGGAATATAGACAAACACGTCTATACTTCCGAGGGGTAGACTGAGAAAGAAAGAAAAGCCCCGCCCACTTCTTACTGCGTGTAAACCATATCAAAAATAATGAATACAACTTTAAAAATAATGAAGGAATGACACTAAGCAATATGACACAACACTTAATGTGCTTTTTAAATAATAAAATAACTAAATTGCTTTTATTTTTTTAAATAAATTGTGGAATTTAGTGAGACGCTGGAACTACGTTCTCTGGCGGACGCACCATTTAAAGAGCCGTTATGTAATGTGTCTCTCCTCCGACTGATCGCAGACAGAACCGTCATAACCTACATCCACGGACTCCGAGATATAAGATCCTTCCTTATGGACTGGATATCATGTGGTTATTGCACTCATATATATCAGGATACAGGTTACATTTAGCTCATTTCCTCATGCATAATAACACAGATCATTATATTATAAAACCTGATGTTAAATCTTCAAATATAAAACAATCATATTAAAACAGCTAGAAATTATAAAAAAACATCGTGCTGTTTATGATTTTATTATTATCATTACTGTGCTTTTTCTTGAAAACTGACACTAAATTGGCATCAACCAACAAAAACAACAGCTTGGCTGTAAAATATGCGCGTGCCCATCATCACGCAAAAGTCATCAACAACCAATAGAAAGGGAACAAGCAAGTCGCAATGAGCACGTGAGGAAGCAGCCAATGAGCATCGAATATTTTGGGCGGACTATTTGAACGCAGAAAACTCCTGGAAGGTGATTGGTCCAAATCAATGTCATCGCTCCTGTTAAATGTTTACAATAACTCATTAGTGTCATGTACAATACACAACCCATGATATTATACATGTAAATATCAATTTTATAAATATTAAATATAGCTTCAGTGTATGTTTATGTGTTTTATTATATTTTAATAATATGAAAACGAGAAGTTCTAGTGTACGCTGTGTACGTTCTGTGTCTGACGTCATGTAGAGGGCGTGGAAACGGTCAACATCAACAAAAGGGGGAGAGAGCGAGCGAGAGGAAAAAAAAAAAAAAAGAGTCGGAGGACAGAAAACAGAGAGAAGCTGTGGTTCAAGAAAATGGCCATCTAACATTTCAGGTACTTTTGTTTTGGTTTTGTGAACATATATCGTTTAGAGAGTGTATTTCTGAATCCGTTCACAGGGAGGTAGTTCTGTAATGTAAACAGTATGAGGGGGAATTGATGATCAGTAGTGGGGTAGGGTTGGGTTTAAATCCTTCCTGCTAGTTTGAAACAAAAGCCAGTTTCACTCTCAGTATTCATTTAATTTCCTCTAACGACCATTATAAAGAGGATTTATTTACTTATGCCTGGTTATTTTAAATTATCTTATTTTGAGATGTACGTGCCTGTTATTTATGGGCTCTTTTTAAGATTAATTTAATTATCCTGTCACACAATTACTGTCGAAGATTGGCATTAAAATTATTTTTATATGGTCATTCGGTCAGTTACGTTGGATCCAAAAACGGTAAATATTAAGCCACTGAAATGGAGGTTGAATTATTACAATAATAACAACAACCCCTCCCCCCACTGCTGGAGGAAAAAACCCCAACAGATCCGGAGCTAGCTCTCCGACTGAAACATCAACCCTGTATGTGTGTGTGTGTGTGTGTGTGTGTGTGTGTGTGTGTATAATACACACAGTAATTTGTAAAGGGGGGCCGGGGTTATATTCCGTTAAACGGCTCAGTGTCCGTGTTGTTTCTGAGCTGTTTAGCTGAGGGTGTTCACGGTGGAAACCTGAGCCGCTGGGCTTTGGCTAACCTTCACCCTCAGTCTGAACCAGGGCGAGAAAACATTTACCCACACTGTACACTGCTGCTTTTAAAAGGTTTCACTGAGAGAAGCGAAACAAAACGGACCCTGGACATGGAGGTCTTCAGACTCTGGAAGGAGGTGAAGCTGAGCCTGGAGCAGGAGGCTCAGTATCTGCCCAAGGAATCGGGACTGAGGCTGATCGAGTCGAGCTCTGAGGTGAACCAACCGAACCGTTCAGAACAATTAAAATAATGTTAATCCACATGTACTAACAAACTCTACTGTATTTCTTCTGTATACTTCTGCTCGCTCTGATTAAATGGCTTAATGAGCAACATGCACTACTCAGACCTCTCACAATCAAAACTTCTCTAATGCTGTTTCTGTCACAAACTATAAAAACCCTGCTTTTTAAAATGTACACCACTTGAGAAGGACTAGTATATAAATCATTTTTTAAAATGAATTATTAAATTGTTACTAATATTTTACATTTTTTAAATTTATTTTTTCCCCACCAGGGGAGTGGAATCTCTGCTAAATGTCGCAATGCTCAAGTGGAGGATCTATGGAGCTTGACCAGTTTCTTTGGGTACAGCACACAGACGTTTGTCCTGGCTGTTAATCTGCTGGACAGATTTCTAGCGATGATGAAGGTGCACACCTATAGACATTTTATTACTACTCCTGTAGCCAAGCTTGACCGTAAATAGGGTAAAGGAAGAACTACCCTAATACTCCAACACTACGATTTCAAATACAACGTGTCTGTTTTAAAGGTTCAACCCAAACATTTGGCCTGTATCAGCATTGGCTGCCTTCACATTGCTGCCCAAGTGGTGGAGGATAAGTGTGACGTCTCGATGCACGAGATGATCCGCATCAGCCAGTGCAAGTTCACGGTGTCTGACCTGGGGCGCATGGAAAAGATAATCTCTGAGAAGCTCAACTTCCAGTTTCAAGCTGTCACTGCCTTAACTTTCCTGCACTTGTATCATGGGATTGTACTGTCGCATACCTCAAGCAGGTGAGACATCAGGCAATGCAGTTTTTCATACACTGGGGGGGTGGGCGCAACAGAATGACAGAAAATGGGAAGGAATGGGTAGATGAGTACCTTTTTTTTTTTTTAAGTTCAGGGTGCATCAGATGTTCACTGTGCACCATGTTGGTCATGTACAGTTTGCACTTGTCTCGTCAGACATCATAAACTCAATTATCAGCAGATAGCGCCATGTATCAAAGGGCACGGATAACAAATGGTGGATACTGTGTGACAACTGATTTAACCATGCACACCTCTTTCACAATTTCAGGAAAGAGGTCCTCAGCCTGGACAAACTGGAAGCCCAGCTTAAAGCCTGCCTTTGCCGGATTGTATTCTCAAAAGCAAAAGTAAGTATTTTCACTAAAAATCATTGACATGATGGTGGCTTTTAAGAATAATTCATTGATGGTTTCTTTTGTCTTGTTTCTTTGCAGCCATCGGTGCTAGCTTTATCCCTTGTCAAGCAAGAGATTGAGGCCTTTCAGTTGGCTGACCTATTTGAGATCACCGAGTCCATTCAGAGACACTTGAGGGTAAAATATCAATCAATCAATTGGCCAATTTATTTGAACACAAACAGGCATTTAAGCAGAGTCATACCAACAAACAGTGCCTTTGGTAAATACAAAAAATAAGGTGCATTTTAGCTTTTGTCCTTTGGTGTTGCCAGCTCTATTCATCTCTATGCAAACCTGTCCTGCTTGCTTTGAGAGATAAACAAAAGCAGACATGTCCAGTACCAGCCTGACCCTCAGCTATCAGCACACTTCACACTCAGTTTTCTTACATAAGTGCCACTGTTTGTACATGCAGATTTCGGAGACGGAGCTCCAGCTTTGGAGTGGCCTGGTGGCCCAGTGCCTGGTGCAGTACTCTTCGCCTGCATGCTCCAAACCCAATCACAAGAAGCTGGTGTGGATCGTGTCTCGCCGCACAGCACAGAACTTGCACAGCAGCTACTGCAGTGCACCAGAACTGCCCACCATTCCTGAAGATGGCTGGAGTGAGAGGTACACAGTCACCTGCACACACAAAATGCAAGCTCTGTTAGATTTAACACTTCATATTCAGAGGTATTTACGAATCCAGGAATTATAACCGGAATTTTAATCTACCACATCAAGTCCTGTTTTATCCTGTACTTGTCCAAAACCATCTCATGTTACATGTCTAAAAGCACAGTCCACATACAATGGTCGCTGAAAAAACATGGTGGAACTTTATCAAGTCACTGTAGTAAAATAAGGAAGTCTTTATTATTTCTTTAATGTAGTCAGGATTTTTTTTTTTAGGGGGAATCTCAAAACACACGTCACTGCTTCTAGTTTCGGTTTACGCATTGGCTGCTACATACTATAACTACCCCACCCTACTATAACATCCGTACACTGGACAGCATTCTCTAATTACACAAAGTCAACTGGTTACTGCTGCTGGGATTTGCCTATCTAAACATTTCATCTGGCACAGATGTGTTGTGGATAAGTGTGTCACTTTGAGTAAGCAGATCACCATAGTAACCAATAGCAGACGTATTTCCCCACTTCTATCCACTGTACAAGAACTTGTGTCTGACTGTACTGAGAAAACAAAGGAACAACGGTTTCCTTAAGAATTTAAATATTCCTAAGTCAGGGGCTGGGGGTGAAAAGTTTTTATAAATGGATATATAGTCAGATCCTAGGTGTGGTAAGGACAGATCATTACATCCTGAACAGAAAAGCAGGTATGACTTCAAAAGCAAGTGCTGTGACTAAAGCAGGGTGTGTGTCGTCTGCACTGAGTCTGACGTGTTTCTCTTGTCTGTCTAGTGATGACTGGAGTGAAGAGCTGAGCTCCGGGGAAGAGTCTCTTAGCAGTTCTCTGGGCAGCGATGCAGAGGGGCCTTATTTTCCTGCCCACTTTCACAAAAAGTAAGATGCCTGAAAGTGCTCAGTGGATCAGAGGCCATTCTACAAAAAGGAACCTCAAAACATGGCGGCAGCTTCATCTGCCTTTAATACAAATCTCCAGCTTCTGTAGTGATGTCAGAAACCACCCAGACCTCACCATGTTAAAGAACCACAGTGCCTGGGTTCCATGCAATCTTGCTTGACAACATAGTATGGCCTTTTTCCCCCTTTTAAATCTCTTAATTATTCTTTCACCTACTGTACTCATTACTGATCTTGTAACGGTTTTAAGCTAAAAAAAAAAAAAAATTGCACAACACAGGCAGCTAAAGTTTGCAAACCGTGACCTTTGGGGGGGGGGGGGGGTTAATAATTGTAAGTGCATGTTAAGTTTGCCACATTCCCGGCAACTTTTTTTTTTTTTTTGTGAGGCCGTTTAACAGTCAGACTGTTAAATTCTGGGTCATAAAGCCCAGTACTGTACACAGTTTTGTACAATACTGCTTAGCGGTAGGTTTATCACAGACTGTGTTCAGGTTGTGGTGTGTGTGCACTTTTGGTTTGTACAAGTGTGGTTATGTGACAACAGATTAGGTTAAATTAGCCAAAGTATGTGCCTGTATGGAGCAAATCAGTGTGTTTGTGTTGTGTACATGGGGGGCTTAATGTAAAAAAAAAAAAAAAAGTCCAAAAAAATGTAAATTTGTATAATGTACAAAAAAAATGTATAGCAAGGTGTAGATACTAACTTATTTATTGTTATTTTTGTCATGTTACATAAAACTAAATATTTTTAAATTCAGGTGGAGTTCGGGTTTTTTTTAATGGGAGTGGGCTCTCCCTGAGGGAATCGATGACACCACCCCTGACTTGTACATACACGTATATAATTAACGCTATAAATGCTTATAACAAACACTCAAACAAGATGTAAATAAAACAAACACAATTGTACATAGATGTAAGCAATGCCTTTTCTGCCACAAGCATGCTGTTATTTCAGAGCTTAGTCCCAAACCAGAGTCAGTAGTGACCTTGACGCCGTTCCCTTAACCATTTACCTATTTAATAGTGGGAGTGAAGGGACAAGCTGCTAGGTCACGACTGACTTCGTTTGGGACGCGGCCTCTGAAATCTCACAAGCTGATTGGTTGAGACGAATTTCCCACCGAATACGAGTCAGTAGCGACCCCTTGTGGCAGTTTCATGAACCCCATATTTGCTTACTTTAATTTTCCATGAATATTTAAAAAAAAAAAAAAATCCGTAATGCACTGAAGTCGCAGAACCTGAAGTGCAATATAGTGAGGGATCACTGTACTTTTTTTTTTACTGTACTTAATACACTGTAAGTCCACAAGGGAAATTATTGCCTCTGCATTTAATCTATTGAAAGTGAGCACATAAATGTAAACAGTGTGTGTATGTATACACACACAGAGTGGGGTACCCGAAGAGCAGTTGGGGGTTAGATGCCTTGCTCAATGGCACTTCACCAATGAAGGTGCAACTCACTCCTCCACTGCCACACATCTTTCCTGCTGATTCTGGAATCAAACCAGTGACCTTTCAGTTCCAAAGCTGTTTCTCTAACCATTAAAACATGGCTTCCCTGTACACTGCCTGTCTGTGCACTCTACTCAAACAGGTGAGTATCCAAAGCATCTAACATGGTAGTGGCACAATCAGTGCTACAGTGTGACACCTCATAGATCTCTAGTTAAACACCAAAGATACTTTAGCTTCACAATGTGTTGTTCAATATTCTAGCACGCAGTGCAGCACTGAAATATGAGGAACAGGAAAGGTTTCCAGTGCCTTGTTCAGAATATGCCATGAAACGGTTCGAGACCTCTGAAGTGACCTCATAGGCATTTAACTGCCATCCCCTTGTAGGGTTTCTAAAAATATGGCACCATCCCTCAAATTGGCAGCAAAATCACCAAGTACATGACAAACATAAAAAAAAATACTTAAGCAGGTTTAAGATGTTTTTTAACATTGAAAAAGATGAACTGAACTAAAATCTTATTGCTAAAGCATTTCTAAAAACCCTTCAGTCAGACTTCTGTGTGAAGTGGCACTGACAAATCAATTACTTCCTTCTAAGGTAATCTTTTTGGTTTGCACAAACACAAAAACCCCATATAGCTGTTAGTTCATGTTCCCGATATCTGAACAGCTGACTCCTGATGTCAGAGAGCCTATTGCAATTCACCGTGCACTGAGGAAGAGAAGTGCCTCACCCTAACTTATGAGCACAGCAAGTTACACAGCTCTACTTGTAGCGTCATGCAGTCGGACAGTGTGTCTGCAGCCTGCTGCCTCAGGTAGTCAGAGTCTATGCAACATTATGTAACTGTTTTTTATAGGGGATATCATACAAGGTGTGTTTTGTGTTAAAGTTTCATTAGTTCTGCACAAGAGCTACATCCTTAACATATACAGGGTGACAGAAAAGATTAAAAATAATCTAATTACTGTTTGTACACATTAAACTAAATTTTTATTAACTATGAGTACACATGAAACTTGGTGCAGCAGGAGAAGCGGTGCTGAGGTCTACTGGTGGTCCAACCTCAACGAGAACCCGCTCTCCAGTTTCTACAAGATGGAGCTACAGTACACACAGCACGAAAATCATTGAAAGTGCTGAGGTAATACTTCTGGGTCAAGTGATCTCATGTTGGGTGGCCAAACTGTTGCCCCTGACCTCGACCTTTTGTGTTTTTTTTTTTTTTGGGGAAACCTTAAAATCACAAATAGCTTCTCAACCCCAACCTTAAGGTTCCTGTTCAGCAGGAGACAGCAGCTGTCGCACACAACGTGACCCATCGAAATACGACAACCTTCAGCAATCACCCAAGTGTGTAAAGACAGTAACAGCCACCATCTGAAGGATGTCATTTTAAAAACATGTACAAAAACTACTGAATAAAGTTTCATGTTTAAAGAAATTATTTGCAATGTTTTGTTTTCCATTTATCTGTGAAAATGGGGTAGGATTTATTTTGGCCACCAGTACTATATATGAACAGCTGTCCATTAGTTTATTATATAAGGAGTTACTCTTTTTGCTGTTGAGTCTTTCCACAAGATACTGGGGCATGGCTACAATCAGACATGTACACAACTGGCATTCTAATTCAACACATTAGTTGAAGTCAGTGAGGACTGCTCACCCAAGAATCAAAGTTTTTACATTAGTCCCTGGCTCTTTCTGCTGAAAAATCCTTTTCAACACCATTCCATGCAATATAGCCGAGTCAGGTAGATAAGTCCATACCGAGCACCGTCAATGCCACGAAGCTGCCACCTGACCTCGTTGAATGCCGCCCGAGCCATCTTTGCAGTGAAGTCTGGAAAGACAAATTATCGAGTCAGCGACTTTCATCTGCTGGAGCGCTCCTGCACGGCCGAAGATGTCAACACGATCACTGTAGTAATGAAACTAGCACACAATGGATTGTGGACATTGGCCATGGTTGGGCTTCGGTTGAGAGGTATGATGGGACTGGTCCAAACACTTTCTTTCGTGAAGCTGCAACAGCAGCCGTAGAACAGGCATCAAGGTCCTCTGGATCGCCTACTGTCCTTACGTTATTGCGCTGTGATCTGGCCTCAGAGTCTTCACATTTATTTTCAAGCTTAGCCATGTTAGCAGTGAGGCGCTCGATAGTGATCTTCAGCTCCACAATATCTTCAGTACGCCCAGAGAGAGCATGCTCCATTTGTCTCACAGTAACTTTCAGTGCGGCTACATGAGCATCTGTAGAAGCTTTATAACATTGAACATACTGACAAACTTTTACTGCTCCACCAGCGAGACCCTCCTGACCTACTGTCATACAGTGTGGTATCTGTACTGCACAGGACAGGAAGACCTTGAAGTGGGTGGTGAGGATGGCAGCGCGGATAATTGAAACTCCACTTCCCCCCTCATTGACATTCACAATAACAGACTACAAAGGAGAGCAAGTGGAATTATAAGGGACCCCACACACCCTGGACACCCCCTTTTCTCCACTCCTGAAAAAAGGTACAGGACACTAAAAACAAAAACTAACAGAGACAAGAACAGCTGTTACCCACAAGCTGTTAAATGTGTAACCCCACCACCATCACACACACTGACTGAATCATCATTCAGACCATCTTCATGGACAGTAACCCAACACCAAATGCAATATTCGAATTTAATGTTTCAAATGCAATACAGGAATCCCTCACTTTTCACAATTGGGGGGGTTCAAGACCCTACGCAAACACCGAATTTCATGAAGTTAGTTGGTGTGAGACAAGAGGATGCGGAGGACAGGGATGGATGGAGGCGGATGATTCGTTGCGGCGACCCCTGATGGGAGAAGCCAAAAGAAATGTAGTAGTAGGATCGACCCTCCCCCTGACTGACGTATATGTACATGTGTATATAATATCAATAAATACATATTCAACACTATAAATGCTTATAATAA
>JAQNCB010000027.1:20879983-20892675 GCA_030068295.1 Euristhmus nudiceps | reverse complement strand
TATTGTGTGTGTGTGTGTGTGTGTGTGTGTGTGTGTGTGTGTGTGTGTGTGTTTGGTCATATATTCCAAGTGGATAATGTTTAAAAAAAATGACAGACACTTGTTTGTCATGGTCACTTTATTATCACAAAAAAAATGAATAAACCATAAAATTTTCACTTTGCCTTTGTTGTGTTGTTTCCACACAGTGCATGGTTTAGTTGTGTTTTATTAATATTATTTGTGTGTTATTAATAATTACATTAAATTTTGCACCTCAGGTTTAGTGGATGTAGCTGAACAGAATAGTCTCCTCATCATTCCATCTTGGGGAATATTTAGCAACTTCTCCTGAGCTTTCGGTGCATAATTAATCTAAAATCTTCTCTGTTTTGACTTCAAGATGGTTGAATGAACCAACTCTCAATGTCTGGACAGCTGAGTCAATAGATGTCTTGAAACGACAGCTGAAAACCTCCCTTCTTCAGCAGCACTTAGATTAGCACTCTGTCACACACACAAATGATAGAAAAAATAAAGAAAAAAACCTTATGCCACACCTACCCATTGAGTTTTGATTGATGGTATACTCAAATAGTGACTTTAAACACTTTTGTAAGTCTCTGGAAAAAAGCGTCCGCTAATGGTGTAAATATTCATGTAAAATAATTGTTAATTATACATAAACTGATCGTTTTAATAGTAACAGCTGTATTTTCTCTACTGATCAGTTATGACTGGACAATAAACTTCATTGAATTCTGTTGAACTCTTTATTTTATGCTGCTGATCATTAAAAATCACCTTAAATGTTTCTGCCACATATGGTTTTGTAATTTTGTTGATATCATTTTTTTGTTATCTTAATTCCCCATTATATGGTATAATGAGTGGACTTAACAATATAATTTATTACTTTCTATTAAGACTACCTACACCATCATTTCCAGTAAAATAATCACAAGTTACGCATCCATCACTGGCTTTTCACACCCTCCAGAGGAAAATAGGAAGAAGAAAAACATACATTCACAGGAAGTATGTAGGAGGAAAAACTCTCCACAAGGTCAAGGGACATGAAAGTCAAGATATGCTTTCAGTTTTAAGCAAATGAAATGGTAATAAATTAATGTAGGATGTCATAAAGAAAAACAGTCTGAAAGAAGGGAACAGGGAGACAGTGACCAGACAGACTGTACAGAGGGTAAGAGACAGAAATAAGGCGGAAGATCACTGAGTCAAGTTTATATTTTTAGTCATACTTTCCATGTTCTTTTCATTACTAATCGAGCTACAAGAGATATATTTAAGCAAATGTATGCTAGAACATCATAGCAACAAACAAACAAATCAATAGTTCGTAACTCATTGAGTGATATGCATTTATTGTGGGTGATAAAGCAATGGTTCTATTACAACACAATTGAGAAATCAATTAATATAAGTCATTAAAGTGTGCAGATTTTCTACATCAAATGCACATAAAGAAAATTATACATACAGGTTTTCCCTTCATAACAAGGGTAGAGCAGAACTTTTAAAACTCCCCCCCAAACAAACACACACACACACACACACACACACACACACACACACACACACACACAAATCACAGTTATACAATGTCCCCTTTATAGTCCTGGCTATTCAGCTGACTCTCCCTGTTTTGTCCATGTATAATGGATAACTGTTTGAGACCAAATAGCTGAGTCTTCACACACCTGATCTGAATGCTAATTCCACTTTCCAACTGTTTCAAAAACACCAATAATAATAATAATAATAATAATAATAATAATAATAATAATAATAATAATAAATTAAACTTGTACTGAATCCATATTTATTTACTGGCATAAATACACATTGGATCTATTTTATTTTGGATTAACACACAGATGTTTTATTCTGCTGTGATATTTAAAGGATCATACAATTTCAAGGTGATCACTGTAATACCGATATGAAACAAATCTTGCTGGTTTCATTCTTCTCTAACGTTTGCGCTAAAATGCAACTTGGACTGCATTTGTAATTTCACTAATGGAGCATGAGTATAGACCAATACCCGAAATTTAAGTCGAAATACTGAGCATCTTCCCCTTGCGTATCATAAAGTAAAACCTAGAGCCTGTTGTCTTTGACATGAGCAGAAAGAGAAATGGGTCTAAACAGCAGTGCAGGCAGCAGAGGCATACTGCCACGTTAAAGTAGGTGTAGAAATTGTCATCTCCACTTGTATATATGTGTATGTAGTGTAGGAAGTGTATGCAGCTACTTGGACTAAAACAAATGATGAAGATCAGAAAGACCAATGTACTGGCCTTGATGTATGATCCCCAGTCTTGGTGTGAACGGTTCAAATGCCATACAATTGAGACAAAACATGACGCGGTAACAAGCAGGGGAAGCAGAAAGCATAAAAATGTTAACCCTATGTTGTAATACACCAGGAGGTTATAAGCACTGACATCCACAGGAAGGACATCATGACATGTGGTTATTCCCAGCTGAGGTATGTGGTAGCTCTGATTAACTAACAGATTGGGCAGCATTGCCAATGAAAACACAAACCACACTCCTAAACAAGTCCAGGCTGTGCATGCGCGCTTGGGAAGGCTTTTATACAGGAAGGGGTGCACCACAGCTAGGTAGCGCTTAATGCTCACACATGCTAGGGTGTGCGCTGAGCAATACATGTTGCCATAAAAGCAGGCAGTGGTGAGACGGCACGTAGCTTCGCCAAAAATCCAGTTGTTGCCTGAAAAGTGATAATGAGCCCTGAGTAGCAGGCTGAGCAAGAGCAGAAGGTCCGAAGCTGCCAGGCTGCAGCACAAGATGGCCGCAGATACCACACGTACTTTGGTGCCAATTGACACCAAAATAGCAACATTGGCAGGTACTCCAATGACAACTGCTACCACATAGATTGAAGGGATGGCGCGCGTGCTCAATGGACTCCTGAGGTATAAGGCACTGCTGTTGGTCAACAGTTCAAGGACGGGGTCAACAGCTCCTAAAGAGCGTGTTTGCATTTCTGTGAGGTTTGGAGCAAGAGGAAGTTGAATGGGGATGGCATGACCTTGGAAAGCTCTTGAGCTGATAAAGGCTGTCATGTTCCCGCCATTTTGTTCTTGTTTCTGTCCTAAAAAAGGAAAAGAACAGTTAGGGTTTTGGTGTACTGTTAGATAAAGAATTATCTCAAAAGCAATCTTGGTTTGGATGGACTTAACATTACCAGTCCTCAGCATATGTTATGTGGAGATGTTTGTTTTACTTCGACAAACTGCATTATACAATTGCAATGCAATATCATGCAGATAACATCTTGGTGAACAACTTTGTTACATGCAAGAAATTTTTCAAAGATATCTAATCCCAAGCATCACGTAGATTTTTTAAAAAAATGCTAAACCCCAACCTTCTCAGCTGTGGTCTCATTGGTCCAATGGTCTGTTTTTGTTGACATAAAAAATTATATGCAGTTCTTTCAGTTCAGTGTCAGTAGCTATCCACCAACAAGTCCTGCTTTGCTGTAGTTGTCCCCACTTGGCAGCAAACAATGAATCGAATACATTGAATTTTAATAGCACCACCAGCAGTTCTTGAGCAATTTTATACATGCAGCAGAAAGTGTGAAACTGTGCAAATTTCATCTCTCAGTTTATGAAGGTAATTACATCTTCACACAACCCTTGCAGACATCGTTTCCACATCAAACCTGCTGAGACCTTAAATTCACTCATTCATTTATTTATATGCCGGACTGATTAATCTCACTACGGCTCACTCTGGTGATGGCAGGATACACCCTTAACAGCTCCTCAGTTCATCACAGGGCCAACACACACACACCTTTCACACCTAGGTCCAATTTGGAACAGCCAATTAATCTAATGTTCATGTTTGTGGGGAGTACGAGGAAATTGGAGCACCCAGAGGAAACCCACACAGGCATAGGAAGACCATACAAACTCCACATCGAAACACCCTCAATAAGCCTGGAACTTGCTCCTTGCTGTGAGGTGGACGTGCTTACTACTACGCTACCGAGCAACTCTGCAATTAATTTAGTCAACTGTTAACACGTCGGCTATTTACAACCTTAGAAGTGTTGTGTAACTATAGATTTATTAAGCTAGTTAAATCAAAGGTGGCAAAAGTACACATTCTTTCTACATTCTCAAGTATAATTTCAGGTATTTGGGTAAAAAAGACTGGTAATAGTCGAAATACCAATTTGACTTGTTTATTCATATAAATTAAAAAAAAAAGAAATGTATTCTGAAATATATTTGAAATATAAACGATGGCTCTTTTAAAGACATTTCAAGAGAAACACTTTTTCCCTGGTTGACTCTCCTTCTCCTCTCTTCTCTCTTTCATTTTGTGAAATCTTTACAAGTTGTTCATCCTTATTGTGTGATATGCATGGAGGAAATACACAAAGCAATCGTCTTTTCTGTTATTGTCCCATTTACTCAGGGTGAAATTGAACATGATATTGTGCAATGATGAAAGATAAAAAGAATGCATAATTCCCCTCAAGACTACAGTTATAACCCTGATTTAAAACTGTAAGGGTTAAAATATATGAGTATCTGCGTAAAAGTGAAAGTTATCAAAAAAAAAAAAACAGACTAAAAATTGAAACCTAACAAAGTAATAAAACTCCTTAAGTTCCCTCCTCTGAGTGGAATAAAATGTAAATGATTATGATATCGTCATCGATTTAATTCACACAGTTTATAATTAGGTGAAAAAAAGGTAAATAGTTGCTTTAAAAGTTTTACCTTCTACCATTCCTCCAAGTAAAGTCAACAAGAAGATGGTGGATGTAGTTGCCATGATTACTTTTTCAGTTTTTCCAAGTGACTAAACAACAGACTAAACAACTTTCTCAGCATCGGCTGTTTTATCCACACAAAAAAGTAGAAAAAAAATTCAGACCCTCTATTCGTCTGAACATGCTGTAACGTCACCCTCCCAAAGCCCCAAAAGTGTTCTCTCTCTCTCTCTCTCTCTCTCTCTCTCTCTCTCTCGTATCTTTTCAGCAAAATTCCTCAGCATGTACATAAATCTTGTAAAATGTTCCACAGAATTAGTTGTTATTGTGTTTTATGAATGTCAGAAAAGCAACAAAACTAACAAACCAAACCGTGGGTGGCTACATTGAATAAAAAATGGCGGAAATGAGTCATATTTTGGCGTAGGATCAAAAAAAGTACCTTAAATTTCAGATAAAATATGATCGGTCTAAGTTTATGTCTTCTTTTTCCAGGTAGAATATATCTAATCTAATGAAGTCTATTTTAATCTAATATAATCTAATCTTTCCACAGGTATAATATAATATAATATAATATAATATAATATAATATAATATAAGGAAAGAGGTGTAAATATAAAGATATACAGTGCTGTGCAAAATGTTTGCCCCTTACTGATTTTTTACTTTTGTGCACCTTTATCACACTTAACTTTTTCAGATCATCAAACAAATTTAATCATTCCACAAAGATAATCCAAGTAATCAAAAAATGCAGTTTTCCTGTGGTGATTTTATTTGTTAAGAGAAAAATCCTATCCAAACCTACATGAATCTGTGAAAAAGTTATTGCCCCTTGTTATGATAAAAGGTGAGGTAATTGTAATTCCATTATTGAGAAAAACTGAGTTCAGTTTCATGGCCACACCTGGGCCTGATTGCTGCCAGACATTTCCAATCAGGAGATTCCTAACACAAAACCTGTCTGACAAGGTGAGGTAGGCCGTACTGAACACACATCATTTTGCAATCCAGTGAGCTTCAAGAGCAAACAAGAAAGAAAATTATAGAGATGTCTCAGTCTGGGAAAGAATACAAAGTTATTGGTAAATCTTTGGGAATCCAGAAGATCACTGTCAGAGGCATTATCCATAAATGGAGAAGGCATGGCACAGTGGTGACCCTTCCCAGGAGTGGCTGACCTACCAAAATTACCCCAAGAGCATGGCACAGACTAACTGGAGAAGTTACAAAGGATCCAAAAACCACTTCTAAACAACCACAAGCCTCACTTGCTTCAGTTAATGTCAATGTTCATGACTCCACCATCAGAAAGACACCAGGCAAAAATGGCATCCATGGGAGAGTTCGAAAGACTGAGACTGAGAGGCAAAAACGAATTCGTTTTCACAAAAACGAATATCAAGGCAGAACTCCCTTTTGCCAAGAATCCTCTTGATCATCCCCAAAGCTTTTGGGAAAATGCCCTCTGGACTGATGAAACTACAGCTGACTTTTTTGGGAGAAATGCATCCCATTACATCTGGTGCAAAAGGAACACTGCATTTGATAAAAGGAACATTGTGCCAACAGTGAAACATGGAGGTGGAAGTGTGATGATCTGGGCCTGCTTTGCTGCTTCAGGACCTGGGCGACTTGTCATGATTGATGGAAGCATGAATTCTGCTCGCTACCAAGAAATCCTGTTGAAAAATGTTCGTCCATCGGTTCGAGACCTCAAGCTAAAGCGCCCCTGGGTTCCGCAACAAGACAATGAGCCAAAGCACACCAGCAAGTCCATTTCTTGATGGCTCAAAAATAACAAAATGTGGGTTTTGGAGTGGCCTATTTAAAATCCCGACCTGAACCCTATTGAGATGGCATGACCTTAAAAAGGCTGTTCATGCCATCCAATCTGGTTGATCTTAAACAATTCTGCTGAGAAGAGTGGGCCAAAATCCCATCACAGTGATGTGAAAGACTCATCACCTCTTATCACAAACGCCTGACTGCAGTTATTGCTGCAAAAGATGGTTTAACCAGATATTAGGTTTTGGGGCAATTACTTATTGACACCGGCCTTTGTAGGTTCAGATATTTCCCCCCTTAATAAATGCAATTGGCACTGAAAACTGTATTTTGTGTTTACTTGTTTTATCTCTGTATAATATTTAGGTTTGCTTGATCTGAAATGGATGACAGTGACAAACGTACAAAAACTATAAGAAATTGGTCAAGGGCAAAAACTTTTGCACAGTACTGTAAATGAAAAAGATACAGCAGGGGCAACATTTTGTGATACATTATTTCTGGAAAACAGCATTCTACCACAAATTGCACAAGCCCATTTCACAAAACACACAAAGCAGTGTGATTATTGAGCTGCTGTGCGTCTTACATCCTGCTAAGAGGCCTGTTATGACTCAGGGGTCAGACTGCTGATGAGAACATTGTGTAACTGACTTAAAAACATAACTTCTAGCTTGCTGTTAACATCTGCACAGATGTATTTCAATCTCATTCATTCACTCATCTTCAATGACTCATCTTCAACTGTTGTGACAGACAAGCAAGAGTTTCAGAAATGTTTAGGAAAATCCAAGTCAGGCAAAACGAGTCAACATTACAATTTATTGAAGTGGAATCAGTGAATGAGTGAATGTAGCAATTACAAAATTACGGATTCCAGTTAGGTAGCTCAGCTAAATCCTGATCTGGAGAGGCAGTCGTAGGCCGGTTGTAGTGAGGGTCGGAGCTGGTAGACGAAGGTCTGCGATGTATCTCGCCAGTCATCACTGCCTTTCGCCTACCGTTTATATAGCCCGTTACAATAACCACAGAGTACTCTTCACATTTATATAGCTAATGTAGCTGCCTGTGACATCATTATTACATCCCAATAGATATATATACATTAAGATAGGTTTGTCATAGTGGATATACACGACAGTGTGATTACCATGGATACGGGAAGTTCCTGTTACATTACAATCTGAATCTAACGTGGCTTGTCAGTGACCAACCCAGTCCCAACTTGCTCACCAGACTGTCACTGTGGACACGATGAACCTGTAAACAACTCAGTCTACAGTGGTAGCTACTTTTATAATGTATATGATGAAGTAAGAAGTTTACCATTTGTGATCATTTAAAAAATATTTTATGTTATAATTCTTTGTAAGAGGAGCTATGTGGAAGGATCTGTCCAATGATGTCATCGTTACACAAGTTACCTATTTTTCAGGCCACAAAGAAGAGGTGGGTGAAGGTCATACTCTATTATAGTTCAATTCCATGTGGCAACCTTGAACACTTTAAATGTGCATTTTTATTTAGCTATTTTTGGTGTTATTGAACAGTCATTTAATGTGTTTTTTTATTCCCAAACAAATTGCATCTCGATCTTAATCATAAACAAATGATTGAAAATCGATAAAGGGAGGTAGGGCAGAACGTCCCTGTGCCTACACGGATTTCCTCTGGGTACTCCAGTTTCTATTCACAGTCCAAAGACATGCACATTAAGTTAATTGGCTGTTCTAAATTGACACATGTGGGAGTGTGAACATGAATGGTTGAGTGTGTTGGCCCTATTGACTGGTAGCTGTTCAGGGGGTACCTTGCCCTTTCCCAGATTTGGCTGAGATAGGTTCCAGCCTCCCTGTGACCTGGGTAAAAATATGCACTATTGGGCAAGGTATATACTGAACAGCTTACCTGTCCTTCGCAGTACCATTCACAGTCATACCTTTTGGAACAGCCAATTAATCTAATGTGCATGTTGTTGGACTGTGATAAGAAACAGGAGTACACAGAGGAAACAGAAATGCCCTGGCCAAGCCTGGGACTTGAATCCATGACCTCGCTGCTGTGAGGTGGTCATGCAAAGCACTCTGCCAACATGCCACCCCATTATTTTTATTATTATTATTATTATTATTATTGTGCAGGTAAATTGCTGTGCATTCTCACATGACTGTCAGCTTGTGCTCACCTGCTCGGATGATGGTCGCGTTTACCTCTGGAGATTGTCCAATGGGAAGCTTGTGGCCAAAGTACGGGGACACAAAGGTTTGCATGAACAGCAGAATGGTGTCTCTGACTCTGTGAAGTAACTAACAGTCAGTGATCACATGTGTGATTTTATGAGACACAGGGCCGGTGAAATGGTGCACTTTTTCCAAGGACAGCTGTTTCTTTGCAAGCGCGTCACATGACTGTACCACACGTGTCTGGAGCACGTCACCTATCCAGTGCATTCACATTTTGAAAGGTTTGCTTCAGTTTGGATAAAAATGCTTTCATAAGGCACCAGAACTAAACTGCTGATAAACAAGTTATTTAGTGATAAATAGGGGAGATAGGGGAGAGAGGGAGAGAGTGAGAGAAGGAGAGGGGGAGAGATTTTATGTGAAACAAAATAATTTTTCTTTATGGACTGAAATATTATGACTCAGAGGTGAAGAAAAGCTTTTTGTTCAGGTCATTTGCGAAGTGTTGAGACGGTTGCGTTTAGTCCTGACGGCCGAAGCCTTGTATCAGCAGGGTGGGACAACATAATACTGCTCTGGGACATTCAGGTGAGTGCTGTCTCATATTCATTCATTCATTCATTCATTTTCTGAACCACTTAATCACAAGGAAGGCTGGTGCCCATCTCAGCTGACTCTGGGTGAGGGCAGAGTACACCCTGGACAGCTCGCCAGGCCACTGATTTTGATTGTGATATACTGTGCTAATCCCGCAAAGGGAAATTATTGTCTCTGCATATCTATTGTTGTTTTCAATTATAGATGGTGACAAATCAAAGGAAATCCAACATGTGTCTTCATCAGATGTTGTGCTATCATGAGCCGCAAAACAGCTTAAATGCATGTACTATTGGTTCAATTGGCCTGGGTCAAAGACAGAGTAAAAGAAAACTAAGAATTTATGATTTTATTCTGTGCTAATTTTTACTTGATGAAATATTATATTAACATTGTGCTGTTTAGCAGACTGGGCTTAAACTGAGGCGGCTCTGTGGCCACGTTGCTGCTGTTCAGAGCAGCGCATTCTCCACAGATTCACAGTGGCTGGTACACACACACACACACCCACACACACACACACACACACACACACACACGGAGCATACGTAAATGGGTAAGGCTCATAAAAACCACCCATTAAACTGCACTTTGCTCTCCTCATGAGATGATTGTTCACCAGCATGAACCATATCCCCACTGCCTTATTTTATTAAATTTTTTTTTTTAACATGACACTATTTTGATTTAGATTGAGTCTAAAAGCATGCCAATTTTATGAACCTGAGGTACACTCTGAACAGCTCCTCAGACCCTCACAGGGCCAACAAACACATCTCTTCATATTCACACCTAGGGGGTAATTTTGAAAAGCCAATTAGCCCAATGCGACATTAGCCTCGTGTCTTTTGACTGGGGAGAACATGCCAAGTCCACACAGAAACACCTGAGCCTAGGTCTTCTTGGATGTTTTGCTGGTCCATTTGCTGCTATTATGCAGTTTTAAAGACATTTTGGTTGAAAAAAAATGCAAACATAAAAAAATAATAATAATCTGAAACCAGAATCTGTGTGCATATACTGATTTTACCGTTGTATTGCAAATATTTTATGCTTTGAGTCCTGAATTTCCAACCATTTGACGGTTGGCTGATGCTTATCACTTCATTCATTCGTTTTCTAAGCCGTTTATTCCTAATTAGGGTCGTGGGGAGGCTGGCGCCCATCGCAGCCTATTCTGGGCGGGGGCATGGTACACCTTGGACAGCTCGCCAAGTCATCGCAGGGTCAACACTCACACACACATTCACACCTAGGGATGATTTGGAACAGACAATTAGCCTACTGTGCATGTTTTTGGACAGTGGGAGGAAACCGGAGTTCCCGGAGGAAACCCATGCAAGCACAGGAAAAGCATACAAACTCCACACAGAAACACTGGAGCTAGGAATTGAATCCAGGCCTTCTTGCTATGAGGCGAGTGTGCTAACCATTACACCACCATGCTGCCTGCATATAAATCATTTTTTGTATGAGTGAATTGTTTTCAGGAATGGACAAATTGGTACCATTTACTGCTATTATGCAGTTTTGAAAGCACTTTTGGTTAAAAAAAAATAAAGAAAGAAATAAATAATAATAATAATAATATAAAAACTGAAACCAGAATCTGTGTGCATATACTGATATTACCGTTGTACTGTAAACATTTCATGCTTTGAATCCTGAATGTTCAACCATTTGGCAGTTATGCCACCATTTGTGAATGGATTGTGGAAGTGTTTGGAATGGACTGTGCTTCTGTGAGTGTGTTTTTAAATATGCAGCATGACAAAGCTGAGCCAAGCTCACTGTTTAGCTCAGGTAAATATCTTATTTCTTAGCCTGGATATCGGCGGCTTATAGTCCGGTGCGGCTTATATGTGACAAAATAGGTATTTCTTTTAAATTTTAGTGGGTGCGGCTTATATTTAGGTGTGCTCTATAGTCCGGAAAATACGGTAGTTCAGACACTGCTTTTGAAAGCCTGTCATGACATCTACCTAGAGTGATGAAGACTGTGTGTGTTGTGATGCTAGGCCACAGGCTCGTGGGATCACACTGTAAAAGTGTGGAGTCTCAGTGGTGATGGGGAAGTAGTGACCTTGTTAGGACATCAGGGGAATGTGACCTGCCTCTGCTTCTCCACCACTGGAATGTTGGTGAGTTTCAATTTTAACATCTGCTACTTAAAACCTGTAACGGTACTTTTTATTAAAGGCTCCAGATATAAGAAATGTAATTACTGCTCAGGAATAGCAACATAATAATTTACAAGGCAGCACTGTCTGTTGATTATAGTTCTTTCTTTTGTCTTTTGAAAAGCAACATGATACACACAGAAGACCGGCCAGAAACAACAACACCGGGTCGATGTATATTTTCAAAAAATGCTTTACTGTAGTCACTCTAACTTTTGGAGCAATGGGAAAATAGTTGTAAATTATGTTTTATGTACAAAGAACCATGGTCATGTAGAGACAGGAACGCACAACATTTTACAATGAGGGCGGATGTCACTGAATACTCCACAACATGGAACGTTCATTTCGGGGACATTCACCAGCCCTGAGGTAGATAGTTGTTTTAGTATACACAACACAGATACATCTGCACAATAAGGCACACTGAAACAATACTTTTATTGTTTACTTTTATATTTAGACCAGGTCAAGTAAACCCAAGGTGCTCTGACGGAGCTCAGTTAAGCGCTCGCTAGCTTAAGCTAACCGTTCATGCTGGCCGTCTCTACTATTCATTCTAAGGTTATTCCCCCAAAATAACAACAACAACAAAACAAACTAACAAATTAGAATGAAACTATTTAATGGGAAGAATCTTTTTTTATATTATCTTCAAGAATTAGGCCTTTTTTCCTCCATTAACCATGACTCTTAGACTGCTATGAAGGATGGACCTGCAATCATCACATCCTTGTGTCTGTTGTTGCTGGTGATGTGGAGAAATTTCCTAAACTGTGTGCTCCAAGCTTAAATGTGGCAACTGTCCAAGACTTCCTTCTATCCCAGGCACTTTAGCATCAGGTTAGAATGCTAACCCTAGCAGGCTAGCTCCTCTGTTAGTTCTAGACTTATTGCATAAAAAAAACCAACACTTGTAATCAAACTACATATATGATGGTGAAAACTTCTTTTTTTCTTTTCTTTCTTTTTTATTTTTATTTATTTATTTATTTTTTACAAATTTGCCATTTTTACATAGCATATGACTTTTCTCGGGGTAAGGTGCTGGATTGCTGATCCCAGGGTTGGGGGTTCAAGCCCCTCTGTCAACAGTTTCCACTGCTGTCCCCCCAGTGCAGCTAACTGGGTTACCAAATGCCGGCCATGTCTCTCACTGTCTATGGTGTGAGGCAT
>JAQNCB010000027.1:20810038-20821063 GCA_030068295.1 Euristhmus nudiceps | reverse complement strand
TATTGACAAAGTTCAAAAAATGATATTTTGTATGACGTCATTTTGCTCGAAAACTATGAACTTCCGGTCATGACAGATGTAGTCCATTCGACGTAGAACTCTCTCAGCTACGATTTGCACTTAACCGCAAGTCTCCACGACCATTTTTGACAAAGTTATGAGGATTATATTGATTTTTCGTATTTTCGTGACCTTGACCTTTGACTTAGAAATCTGTTCTTTGAGGAGGACAGAGCCAAGGTCACTCCTCATCACATGTACAAGTTTGAAGTCGTTCGGATCAGTACTTTTTGAGATACACGCTCGGACGGACAGAAAAACAAACAAACAGACAGACCCGATTACAAAACTCTCGCTACCCTTCGGGGGGTGAGGGTAAAAATATTACAAGGTATTCACAAACTTTAAAGCCCCACTTTATTTCCTGATCCATAATTACAAAAAGTTGCTGTATGTAATGTTTTGATGACCTTTTCCTGCATTTGATATAAAAACAAATACTTGATAATTGTTCTCATTAGTTGTATACCATCATAATTCATTATTTCAAATGACAATTGCATTAAATTTAAACTGAGGATTATAATGATTTGAACATTGGGGCAGCTTGGTGGCTCAGTGGAGAGTTTTGTTACCTCACAGCAGTTTTATAGGGGTTTTTATAGGGGTTCACTGTTGTTTTGTTATTTCGAGATCTCTTACGAGGGGTAGTCAAAAAGTTCTCAGACAAATGCCATAATTTCTTTATGGCATTTGTCTGAGAACTTTTTGACTAACCCTCTTATATCATTATCACAGGAAAACAAGTTTTATGTGTGTCCAAAACACTGGTGGGAATAACATTCATCAGTGCCAAACATCTCTTATTTTCTTTCAGTGTTTATATATAAATATGGTCGTATATAATGGATATGGTAAATAAAGACAAAACTGTTACTGATTCTTGAATGGTGTTATTTCATAAATTAACAAAGCTGCTCTTTTAAATTATTTCAGTAATCTTTAAGCTGAACCTGTCTGAACCTGAAATGACGATTTTGGCCATTTGCCATTTAACTGACCACCAGGACATGATCCGGACACTCATCAGAATCAACGGTGAGCGAACATACATGCACACATGCATACATACAGCTACACAAACAGAAATACAAAGGTGCGAAAATTAATTGTAACATTAAAATATTAGATGAGAACCTCCTTCCCTCAGATATGGATGGGTTTTTTTGAGTATGACAGTGACCCAAAATGTATGACTGAGTCAACAAAAGAGGGACTTAAAAAGAATCACATTAAGGATATAGCATTGCCTTGCCAAAAAGGTCTTCAACAATAATGAAGTGAAATGTTTCTACATAAAAAATACTCTTATGAGCAGTAAATTGTAATAAAATAAACAAAGTCAATATATAGAATGATAACCTTTTGATTTGCTTTGAATAAATACAGTCATCCCTCGCTATATCGCGCTTCAGGTTCTGCGGCTTCAGTGCATCACAGATTTTTAAAAAATATTCATCGAAAAATAAAAAAATAGGGAAAATTTCAGGCAAGTGACACGAGGGGTCGCTACTGACGCGGATTCGGTTCTCGGGTTGACTCGGCAGAGCCGACTCCAACTTTGAGTGCTGATTCTCTTCCCAGCCTCTTCTTCTTCTCCTCCTGTTACACAAATGCTGGAAAATTCGTCTCGACCAATCAGCTTGCGAGATTTCAGAGCCTACTCTCAAGCTGGAGTCCGTAGTGACCTTGTGGCCTTACCCTTAACTTTTTCATTATTAAATAAGGAAAAAGTTGAGGGAAAGGCCACAAGGTCACTACCGACTCTGGTTTGGGACTTGGCTCTGAAATCTCGCAAGCTGATTGGTCGAGACGAATTTCCCAGCATTTATGTGACTGAAGAGGTGGAAGTCAAGGAAAGTGAGTAGAGCCTAAATAAAATTACGTTAAAAGTTCGAAAAACACATTTCTTACACTTTATTTACATCGATGTATACATATTTTGTTATTTATATTTTATTTATATTTTATTAACATCTTATTACTTAATATTTATATTTTATTTACATCTTATGCATTGTTTTGAATGTTTAATTGTTAATATAAGCATTTATAGCATTGAATATGTATTTATTGATATTATATACACATATAAATGTATGTATACGTCAGTCAGGGGGGGGTCGATCCTACTTCCCGGAAATTTGGTATTCGAGTGGCATCTCGACCCCCTATTAACCGCGAAAAGTGAGGGATCCCTGTACTTTTAAGAAGGATTTGTACAGGTTCATAAGGAAATAAAGAAATGAGCATGGTTTTATTGAGTATATTTTAAAACCAGCCACAGTTTTTGGACCTGTTTTTATATGTTTATGTGTGTGTGTGTGTGTATATATATTTAAATAGACATGTACAAAAAGCTGTGGTATGTATGTGAAAATAAGCAGATATCAAGATGAAACAAATGATAAAATTGTGTGTTCATAAATCCTTTAGACAAGGGCATTATTTCTTACATTTCCTAATATTGAAATTCCACTTTTTGTGCTACAACTGTTCGGTAGATGATCTGTTTGCTAGTGGCTCTCACTTTGGAGAAATTATCCTCTGGGATAGCCTTGACTGGACGGTCCAGGCTTATGAGCGTATTTTGTGGGAGGAACCTGATCGAGAGGGCCAATCTGAGATCAAAATGGGACAACAGAAACAGAGTGAAGCATCCATTCGGCACCTACACTCAGATGGAGAGGTGGGGTTTCTGTCCAATGGTGGCTGTATTATATTTTTAAACTTTGGGTAGCATGCATATCATTTATGTCTTTTAATCTCTCTATCTCTCTTTCTTATATGTATACACTCAGAGGCTAGTTGCAGCAGTGGGCAGTGGTTTGTTTGTATATAACACAAAGATGAAGACAGTGGTGGCGTATAGGAAGTTTGCTCATGACTCTGATGTTCTATACACCACACTCCTGCACAATGGGTACAAACTTATATTTTAGTGTTTTATTTTAGTTATTAGTTGGTGAAATAAAAGAAACCCAGTTCAGGATTTTTTTCTTTTTCTTTTTTAAACTGCCTTCACATTTGAACCACTTGACATTTTCTCCAAGCATGATGACCTCCCTCACTCCCTCACACACACACATGTACACACACACACACACACACACACACACACACACACACACACACACACACATACATACACTCTTGGATTAAAATCTATGAAGTGAGGAAAAAAAATTCAAAATAAAGATTATATTCTGGTTCCCTGAAAGAAATACTGTGTGTGCTCTCTTTAAGACAGGTGATGTCTTGTTCTGAGGATGGCAGTGTCAGGATCTGGGAGTTACAGGAGTTTCCCTTACCTGCAGAACCTGCCTCGTCAGGTGAGAACGACATGCCTGTTGACTCTTGGTATCTGACCTACTGAATAATCATATAGACCAATCAGCAGTAACGTGACCATCACCTCACTGATTGGCCCCACATGCAGCAAGCTGAACTGCACTGTGTTCTGACTCCTTTTTATCATACCCTGCAATAACAGTTTCAATTTGTGCTACAGTGGCTCTTCTGTGGGGTCAGAGCCTTGAGCACCATTACAACCTTTTTGGTTTACTGGTTGTCCTCCTTTGAATCACCTTTGGTAGGTACCTACCACTGCATACCAGGAACACCCCACAAAACCTTCTGTTTTCGAGATGATGGACCCAGTTGTTTATCCATTACAATGTGGCCCTTGTTAGTGTCACGCAGACCCCTATGCTTGCTCATTTGCCTGCTTTCAAATATTTTGCTAGACTGCCTTTTGCTTTGATTACAGCATGCATTCGCATTTGCAAATTCTTTTAGTAAACCTGTGCAATGTCCACGTATTTTATTTTAGTCCAGAATTGTACCGGTACTAAGTTTTCACTGAGATCTTGTGTTGAGGATCTGCTCCAGCACATCACAAAGGATCTTTATGGGGTAAATGTCGGATTTGTGTGGTGCCAGTTCATTCTCATGTTCCCTGAACCACTCTTTTTGCAAAAAACGTTATATCCATGCCATCAGGGAATACCAGATTATAACACTACATCCAGAAGCTTGTACAGTGGCATCCATGCATGATGGGTTCATCGCTTCATCTATGTTTATCTTAACCTGACACACACATATCACTCTGGAATCGCATAAATCTCATTACATCGCATAAAAAACTCATTACATCTGGAATCGCATAAAAATTCATTACATCACATGACCTTTTCCCATTGCTCTACAGTTCAATCTGTTTGTCATCTAGGAAACTGACATCTTATATTTCGATGTATCTTCCAGCTTAGTTGTTTGAGGAATGAGAATGTACTCACTGCATAATTTTCATTTAAATGACATGTTACCAGCTGAAACGCTCTTGCTTATTTTCCCATTGACTTCTATTAATCAAAATGGAGGAGACATCTAGGCTAAATTAAAATGTAGATGGTAGAATTTTAACGATGCCAAATATATTATTATACACAATAATTTACAGGTGATGTTCACGTGCTCATCATGGGCTTTTCCACCCGAGCCCAGTGGCTCATCAGTGCCGGTGCTTATCCCTGGTTTCTGTAGCATGAAGAGACTAGGAATTCAACTCCTCCTGGATGGGACGCTAGTCCATCGTAGGTTACCTTCCCAGTATTTTTACTGGTATCCATTTATACTGCTGGGTGGACAGAGGCACACTTGTGGTTAAGACCTTGCCCAGGGGTCCTAGCACGGTGGGGGTCTTTCAGAGATTCGAACCCACGACCTCTTGATCATGAGCCCAGCACGCTAATAATACGCCACCAGCCCCGCACAATGTGCATGTGCAGTCATATTTTATTAACGTTCATTCGGTGTATAATCACACTATTTTGTTTATGAAGATTTTTTAATACCATGAGCATGTCATGAGTAAATTAAAGTTAATTGGGATCATTAATGGTTTTCTGTATTTCGGAATGTGTTTTGTCTGACTTCAGTTGAAGTATCTTTTTAAGGGCATGGTGATCCAGTTGGGGATAACAAATATCTTAATTCATAAGGGAGGGCACAACTACTGACGGAGGAACCCAGCTGCTGAATTCCATATGGCATGGAATGAATCAGTGCAAATGCAGTGGGATGAACAGGAGAATATAGAGAAGGGTTATTACACTCATGGGGCAATTTATTCCATCCCAGTTTTGACTTGGATTTGCTGAAAACTTTTGCTTTGCCAATTTTTTTCTGGATCTGAAACATCACAACTGGGTGTTGATGCTACTCTCCTTGGTATCCATGTACCCAAAAAAAAATATCATCTCACCAGTTACAATGTGCAATTAAAATGAACAGAAAGTAATTATTTAATGAATCTCTCTCTCTCTCTCTCTCTCTCTCTCTCTCAGGGTTTTTTGGCTTGTTTGGAACCATTGGGAGATCCAATAAACATGGTAATGTGATATCTAAGAAGCTTCTGGAAGTTTCTGGTCTGTGCTCGCTGGAGTTGGTTGGAGATCTGATTGGTCATTCTGGAGCAGTGCAGGTATTCTAATTCGGTACACATTATAGTAACACACACACAAAAGCTTAAGGATCAAAACATTTTATAGTGAACAACAGGTTCATGTGGCTCACATTAATAATTTGAAAATTATGACTTATGAAACCTGTAACACCAAGCCCCCTATTTTAAGTGTGTGTATTTATAATACTAATGAAGATATGTGTCTGAAGTTTTATTTACTCAGAATATTTTTTTTTCAAACCCGAAACTTGTCTGAACATTTTGACAATTGATTTCATATGCATTAAGCCTGTATCATGATTCCTTTGGGTCAAAAGTTTACATGTACTAAGTTAACTCTTTTCTTAGATTCCAGGATTGATGCAATTACTTTTAGAAGCTTCTGATATAATCAGCATGGACACATAGCTGCAAAAAGGCCTAATATTACAATCACTGGCTTTTTTCCTTTAATGACAATTGATAATGGATAAAATAATGATAATGTGGAAAGCAGAACTGTGCTTGAACTTAGGAACTGTATTTACCACTGATTTGCCCCTTTATCTTGTGTGTGTGTGTGGGGCATGCCATACTACATGCATACCTATTTACCATAAATACCATAATGATTATTATTATTTTGGTCTTTTTATAATAATTTGTCTTGTTCTTGATCATTTCACAAAATCACTATCGATTTTAGTATTAAATTAATTAGCTTTAAAGTCCAGTTTCTCATTAGAAATTTTTGAAAACGTGAATGAGGAACAAAGGGTTTTTTAATAGAGAAATGAGGCCACTGTCAAAGCCAAAAGCTTTTAAAGCAAAATGTAGGTAAAATGACTGAAGCTTGGAACTTGAGGTGACGTCCAGTAATTTGTTGAATATTGTTGAATCGATAAAAATAACAACAACAAGAACCTTTGAGAAGTAGTGTATTTTCCAGACTATACGTCACTCCGTAGTACAAGTCGAAGCATCCAAAAAAATACATAATTAAAGAAAAAAAATGTATATAAGTCGCACTGGAGTACAGGTCGCATTTTGGTGGCAGTGTTGTTTAAATGATTTCTTGAACGCACCTTTTTTGTATGACGACAACGTGACGATGACACACTAAAAATGGATCTTTGGTGACTAAAACGAGACGAGGCGTAACAAAAATGTTGGTGTATGAGACGCTCACAGTGCGTATACCATCTCTGCCTACTCTGCTCCTAACACAGAGCGGGGAGGAAAAAAAAGGTGCAGGCTCACCTTTACACACAGGAACATATAGTTTCACTGAAACATTAGACTGTTGACTCAAACATGTTAAAATAGACACTTCATTTCAATCTATGGTATATTAATTGCACTATATCTCGTGTGGAGTCATTTAACTTTGATCCGCAGCCTCTGTTATGTATTTACCTGTCTCAGATGCCGATGGAGAGCAAAATTCACTGCGATGTCCTCTCAATCTGTTCTCACACTGTTCTCACTCTGCAGAGTCACTGCCTCTCTCGTGTTTAATACTCCTTTTTAAAACGTTCACAATAAATGTGCTATCTTTCTGGTTCATTGGAAATCTGGGTCAGCCAGCTCAACAAGCACTAAATGCTTCCTGTATTGCCAGTGTGAAAAATAATCAACATGTGAAATGTGGTTTCCAGAGTAAAAAAAAGTAACAAAATTATATAATAATGTGTTCATTTCACATACAAGTCGCGCCCCCCGGCCAAACTATGACAAAAGTGCAACTTGTAGTCCGGAAAATACGGTACTTGTTTATTTCAATTTTCTGCTTCACAGTACACCTTTGATGACCAGTCTTTTACATGTTCATTTAACATGGAGGAAAGTCAAACTCTGATCAACTGCCTATAGAACAGCTATTTCAAACAGAGCTAAACCGATCTCAAAATCGCACCATCTAGGTCGGTTTTATGTTGTCTGAGGCGCTGATGAGAAATTGGGAATTTTTAAATCCAGCCTAAACATAGATTTTTAAAGAAGAATAGTTTTCTGACAGAAAATTTCATGTTGCAGGAAAGAATGTTTATATGTCAGTGAAGAAAGCAGACAAAATATTAATGAAGGCTGCTGGGATTTGCTTTAAAAATAAGAAGCATGTGTGACAGTAAAAACCTTCCAAAGAACCGAGGCTCTGTTTGTAAAATGCTTAATAAAATTTAACAACTAATATTCTTATGAAACTTCACACATTATACTTGAGTTCTATTTAAAGTAAAGGACCATGACATCAGATATTGACTTTATTTCATTCTGCATTTTATAATGATTTGTTAATGTAGAAACAGTTAAAACAAACAATTTCATTATTTTTGGTGGCCCCTTTGCTCTAAGGCAATTTCTTTGCATCTGGCCCAAGACTTTTGCACAGTTCTGTATGTGGATTTGAAAATTTGAATGTCTTTAACTTGGGTGTATGTAAACCTTTGGCCTGAACCACATGTATAGTATATAGGCATATAACTAAATTAGGCATCAATACATCAACAACATAACACATCCATCTGATAATCTGCTTGAAATAACTATTAT
The DNA here is from genome assembly GCA_030068295.1 of Euristhmus nudiceps. NCBI lineage: Eukaryota > Metazoa > Chordata > Actinopteri > Siluriformes > Plotosidae > Euristhmus > Euristhmus nudiceps. The sequence goes on along the minus strand of JAQNCB010000027.1, from coordinate 20,813,004 downwards.
AAATGTTGCTCTTACATTTCTATACTACAGATGTTTCTGAGCTTTAGCAAGAGGGGTGTCATCACTTGCTCAGCTGACCATCTGCTAATTTTGTGGAAGGATGGAAAAAGGGAGTCACATCTGCGCAGTCTGGATCTGTTCCTAAAGATGGAGGAGAAAGGGTGTCTCTGAACCTTCTCACTCTTATCCTCCCCTCAGAACAGTTACGTGATATAAATGTGATATCACAATGCCAGGAATGGGAAGGCAGGTTTTCCAATGTGAAGCTTCCAAAGAGCTCTGGATTTTTTTTAAAGAAAATACAAAACACATATTTAAAAAAAAAAAAAAAAAAAAAAAAGTGTAATCCTCAGTATTCAGTCAACCTTAACTCCACAATTTACATCCCATCCTGAATGCCCTTGCTGTATAATGGGAGTTATTTACTGCTGTCTTTAAATTCCTGCCTGCCTGACTGTCAATGAGCATGCTTATAATGTGTTTTACTTGAAAGTAATGGTTTCATTTTTAAAATGCAAAGCTGTTTTTAAGCATTTCTGAAAAATCATCTTGGGTGGAACTTGTTTTATAATTTATTCAATTAATTACTTGTAAATGAATCTTGAAGTGTTGAACCTTTCGGCTGTTTATATTGTAAATTTAATTAATTTTTTAAAAAAAAAAAAACATGGTTGAAATGAATATACATTGCCTGGCCAGAGAAACAAAACAGATTTTATGAAGCAAATATTTAATAACTTCTGACTGGATGGTTCCTTCAGTGATTAATATATTTCAGCTGAAACCAGTTCTTTTAAATTAAACTGATGCAAGTGAGTACCTTCTCATTTCTTAAGTAACCATGGTGGAATATGTATTCAATGATCATGGTCAATTTATTGGCCTGCATCAAGAAATAACTTAAAAAGACTAATCAAAGAAAATTGCTGAAATTACTGGAATTAAGTTAGGAGCAAATTATTAAGAAATGGAAGTATTGGAGTAAATCATCAACTTAATGTACGAAATGTGTTCACATCCATCTTGACTTACCATGTGCAGAAATCTATTAGGATCAGACAGTACTAGATAGATACTTTATTAATCTTAGAGGGAAATTCACAGAATTAAGAATAATGGTTAAATCCAGGATCACTGTGATGTAGGGCCATGTGTAAATACTATCTCTATCTGTAAGTGATTATAGATTTCCACCTAAATCACTTGGTTAATTATAAATTATTGCCTGCGTCAATCATCGCAAAAAATACCTTTTTTTTTTTTTTTTGCATACACTCATATTGGTTTCATTTCATTCCATGGAGTAGCTTTACTCGTGTTTCATTAAGCCAGTATTATATTATATGGGCATGAGTCTGGAAAAAAGTGTTAGCAAACCGAGACAGAAAATCAATGAAATAAACCATCCATTATTCTTGACCTTGCTTGGATGCTTTATGGTTTAAAATAATATATGTTACTTTTGATTATCATTATGTGGACAATCGCTTATACACATTTCTGCAGATATGAATGCTGTCTCTTTCACACTTTGAAACATTCCGAATTACAAGACAAACAGAAGTCTGAATGTGCAGGAGGTATTTACTTTGATGTTGGCATAATTAAGAAGTTCACAAGACAGAGAAATTCCTTATGATCTTGCAGTTGACCCATGTACCTGAAACACTCATACAGTGCAAGATACCACTTACCAGGCACAAATGGATTATGGGCAAAATGTTTTGGCATAGTTATAATGAAATGTCTCCTAGTAGGGGTTTTTAAAACATGATCCTATGCACAAATCACCTCAAAAAATGTAATGGTTTATTACTCTAGAAAAACATTTGGACAAAACGTATGCATAAATAGTTGTGTAATACTGCACACAAATGGACAAGCGAACTCGGGTAAAAACACTACTCGGGTCACAGTACTGCAGACTTTCAGCCAACACTTGGCAAAGGCGGGGTACACCCTGGGCAGTTGGCCAGACCATCACAGGGCCAACACACACATTCACACAACACTGCTGGTTGTTATGATTTGGTATGAAAGCAGTATACCGTATTTTCTGTGCTATATAAGGCGGAAGGAGTTTAAGGCGCACCTTCAAAGAATGGCCTATTTGAAAACTGTTTTTATATAGGGTGCACCACATTATAAGGCGCATATAATAGAAGCTACAGTAGTGGCTGGGGTTGTATTATGCATCCAATAGATGGAGCTGGGCTAAAGGGAATGCCAACAAAACAGATAAGTCAGTCAAATTCAGGCTACATCCACATGGAGCCGCACATTTTCCTATCCGACTATTTTCTGTGCCGTTTTCAAAAAAGTGTGCTGTAAAGACAAGGCGGTTTCTGCCTTCCACACAGACCCGTTACCAGAGAGATCAGTTCACATGCCAGACTTTTTTTTTTTTTTTTTGGGGGGGGTGCTGCATTGCTCTAACAATAAACAGCTGCTACTTGCCGCTCTTTGTTCAACAACCCACTGTTCGTGTTTGTCCTCTAGCTGTGGCCATCTCGCTTTATTCCCTCAGAAACTCTGTCTAGTCTTCTTTGTTTGGCACAGGTCATCTTGTTGCTTCCTCCACTGCCACACCATTGATTCATTAATGTGGAATTCTCTCGCTGCTGCACGATTCCCATGTTCTATTGCATGACTGATTGCCTCAAGTTTGAACTCTGCGTCATAAGCGTGTCTCCTGAAAGGAGCCATTTTAGGGTCCACACACACACACTGTGTGGGATTGGAATTCCTTTTTACCGGTTTTTACCGCTGTTACTTCAGCGACGCCCCCTGACTATGGTAGCTATGACTAATCAATATTGATCCATATACAGTGGCTTGAAAAAGTATTCATACCCCTTGAACTTTTCCACATTTTGTCACATTCCGACTACAAACAAATATATTTTATTGGCATTTTATGTGAAAGATCAACACAAAGCGGCACACAATTTTGAAGTAGAAGGAAA
>JAQNCB010000027.1:20565674-20576613 GCA_030068295.1 Euristhmus nudiceps | reverse complement strand
CTTATGACTGCTGACCTCAACATATGTACATCCGAGCACGTACACAGGAACATCATGTCACGGAAGTTCACTAGCTACCTGACTCCCTTAAAAAGGGAGCTGTTAAGATAGGAGTGAGGAATGTGGAAGAGACAGAGAAGCAGAGAAACCACTCCAAACATTTCTATAGTTTCTAACAGCCTGCAACAGTTGCCATATCAGGAATGTATTTGCTCTTGTAGTTTATCATGCCTAATGCATGATTCAGTTCATGGACGTTGGTGGGCATTTCTAACTTGCTGATGGCACTCACCTTTTCTGGGTCTGCTCTTATCCCGTTAGTGTCCACAATGTGCCCCAGGAAACGCAGCTGTGGTTGTGCATAGACGCATTTTTCTTTTTTTAGCCTAAGGTTTGCTTGCTCCATCCTTTCAAGTGTACTTTGCAAGTTTTTTCATGTGTGGCCTTGTCTTTCCCATGAACAATCACATCGTCCATGTAGCCTGCTACTCCTTCCAAGCCTTCTAGCAGTTCGTGCATCTTGCGCTGGAATATATCTGGAGCTATGTTTATCCCAAACGGAAGTCGAGTGAAGCAGTACCTCCCAAAAGGTGCAATAAACGTGGTTAAGATTCTGCTTTCTTCATGCAGCGGTATTTGCCAAAAGCCTAAGGCAGCGTCGAGTGAGGTGAACACAGTGGAACCAGTCAACTTGGCTAGCTGGTAATTTTCTCTCTTAAGCTTTTCATTCAGCTTCTGGAGCCCTACATAGATCCGGACTGCGCCTGATGGCTTCAGAACTGGCACCATGGGCGCGCATCATTCTGTCGGTTGTGTCACCTTGACAATCACGCCCTGCTCCTCCATGCGCTGCAGCTCAGCTTGAACTTTGGGTAGGAGTGGCAGTGGGACCCTCCTGGCTGTGTGTACGGCGTGTGGGACAGTGTCGTCTTGTAGGTGTATCTTCACCGGGTCGGTCTTCATCGTCCCTTGGTGGACAGCTGCTAACTTCACTTGCTGTACTCGCTTCACTAGCCCCATCTCCACTGCTGTGTCCCTGCCCAGTAAGTTATTGACTGTAGGCCCTCTCGCTACATAAATGTTGAAAATGTGCTTTGTTTGTGCACTGTACTTACTGTAAATTGTCCCATAATGTCCAGTGTTCCCCCTGGACTCTCTAATGGACCCTGATGTGGCTCCAGCTTTCTTTCTGGTTTAAGTGTTTTGAATGTTTTCATGTTCATTACGGTGACGTCTGCAACTGTATCTATTCTAAATCTCACTGGCATTTAGCCTATGTGGATCTGCTTTGTCCATTGCTGTGCACTGCTTTGTTTTTGTTTACCAACTACACCGAGGTAGAAGCTTTTATCCTCTTCATTGCACTGGCTAACTTCCCTCACAGTCTTTGTGAAGCACTTTCTTTCCCAATGCCCCTTCTTCCCACACTTCCTGCATTCCGAATCCATAGCCGGGAATTTGGCTGCATTTTTGTGTTTTTCTTTACCGCACCGACTGCACTTGTAGCCGTACTACTGTCCTTCGCTCCTCTCTGCCTTCGGTTTTCCTCCTTTCTTCAGGAACCTCTTTTGTTTCACTGCTTGCACAGCCAGCGATGCCTGTTGCTCTTGCTGTGTTATCTGTTCTGATACCTCTTCAGCTTGCCAAACCATGAGCACTGCTTCTTCAAGGGTTAATTTTGGCATCAACTGTAATTTTCTGGACAGTTCTTTATCCCTTATTCCCACGATTTTGTCACTTTTTCACACGAATTTGTCTCTTATGTGTTCGTTTTTCTTATCGCCAAACTTGCAGTTATCACTCTGTTCATGCAGGGCTCGGATAAATGTCTCCACCTTTTCCCCTGGCTTCTGTTGCTTCTTGTAGAAACATGCCCTTTCGTGAATTATGTTTCGTTTTGGAATGAAATAGTCATTGAATTTCTCTAGCACAGTTCCATAATCATTCTCATCCTCTTCTTCCGTGAAGGTGAATGCCTTGTATATATTTTCGGCCTCGTTGCCCATCGCATAAATCAGCGTGCTAACCTGGATATCCGTGTCTTCGTAACTTAGCTTTGAAGCTGACCTGAATCGTGTGAACCTGTCTCCACGACGGCCATTCTCCTGGTTTCGCGAAGTTGAAGTTTTCTGGAGGCTTGAACTTCGCCATTATAGTGTGTGTTCTATCCTAGAGCACTTCTGACATCATGTCAAATAAACTGTTGGCTGACACAGCTTACTGAATCCAACTTGTTGTTTATTTGGAAAACTCACACCACTTGCATGTCTGAACTCTCGTCAGTCAGACGAAGTCCCGCGTTACTTCCTGTATATTATATGTGACCATGTAATGCATGATCTAACCTTACTGATACCGTGACAGGGTGTGTTTAAAAAAAAAAAAAAAAAAAAAAAAAAAAAAAGTAGTGTGGCATTCAATCAGTGAGGTCACCAATTTTGTGAAAAAACAAAGGTGTGAATAAGAAGGGTCCCATTAAAGGATGCAGCTAGAACTTGTGAGCATGCATTTCTCTTTGAAAGCCTGAGGAAAATGGGTCGATCAAGTAATTATTCAGAAGAACAGTGTACCGCTACTTTGATTAAAAAGTTGATTGGAGAAGGAAAAACTTACAATGAGGTGCAAAACATTATAGTCTCTTCAGCTAAACTGATCTCTAATGCCTTAAAATGGCGAGCAAAACCAGAGGCGTGTGGCAGAAAATGGAAGACAACCATAAAAATAAATCAAAGAATAACCAGAATAGCAAAGGCTCAGCCAATGATTGGCTCCAGGATGATCAAAGGCAGTCTGGAGTTACCTGTAAGTACTGTGACAGTTAGAAGATGTCTGTGTGAAGCTAATCTGTTTACAAGAATCCCCCGCAAAGTCCCCCTATTAAAAAAAGGCATGTGCAGGTGAGGTTACAATTAAAAGATCACATCATCTAGCCCAAAGAGAAATGGAGGAACATTTTGTGGACTGATGAGAGTAATGTTGTTCTTTTTGGGTTCAAGGGCCGCAGACAGTTTGAGACGACCCCCAACCTCTGAATTCAAGCCAGGGTACACAGTGAAGTATGGTAGTGCAAGCATCATTATATGGGCATGTTTCTCCTACTATGGTGTTGGGCCTATTTATCACATACCAGGGATTATGGATCAGTTTGCATATGGCAAAATACCTGAAGAGGTCGTGTTTCCTTATGCTGAAAAGGACATGCCCTTGAAATGGGTGTTTCAACAAGACAATGACCCCAAACACACTGGCAAATGAGCAAAATCTTGGTTCCAAAGCAACAAAATTAATGTTATGGCGTGACCAGCCCAATCCCCGGACCTTAATCTAATCGAGAATTTGTGGGGTGACATCAAAATTGCATTATGCCCTGGTAGGGCACCCAAGGCAAAGAGGTGATGGTCCAAACTAAGTGCGGTTCAGAAGACCCCTATGAACAGAATAATAGCAGGGACTTAAGTTCCCTTGCCCGTATGCGGGGTACCGGGGGCCTCCACCCTGAAGGACAGAGAGACTTCAATTTCTATGTGGGCAATAACAGTGTTATCTAGAAGAGTGTGGTAGGTACGGCCTCATTTTCCTCCTACAGAATTTTTGTCATGGGCATTATATTCAGTTTTACAAGTTACCCTATTTATATTGTTTGTTTTTGAGGATCATGAACACTTGTTTTATTCCATAAACATCTGACATTCCCCTCAAATTCCACATAAAAATATTGTCACTAAATGCAAGAACTGACAAAATGACAACAGAGAGAGAGAGAGAGAGAGAGAGAGAGAGAGAGAGAGAGAGAGAGAAGCAGTGTTTTCCAATCAAGATTGGATTGACTGATTGAAATCAAGATTCTATTACATTTTAAACAACAAAAAGTACTAATGTATGAACTTCAGCAGAGTTCAAACATCTAAACTCTTTGATATCTTGAGACATATCAGATTCAAAAGGGAAACCCAACCTTGTTTGGTGAGTCTAGATAAAAAATAAAAAGAACCCAACACACATTACACCAGTGTTCCTTCCTCCTTCAGGAAATAATGCAGAAATATTAAAGACTCATACATAGCTCCAAGCTCCAAGCCACCTCTCACAATCTGACCACATGTTGATTTTTTTTCCTGAAACATTAATGATGAGCTTGGAGCCTACCTCAGCACAGGCCAAAAAAATTAAAAATTCACACTCACACCTAGGGACAACCTAGAAAAGCAATACATAAATAAAAAAACAAAAAACATAAATTACTCTGTCAATACATGTCTCTGAGTTGTGGGAGAAAACCAGAATAACTAGAGAAAACCGACGCAAGCACGGGGAGAACATGCAAATTCCACACAGAAATGCCTTAGCTGAGCCTGTGACTCAAACCCAAGGCCATCTTGCTGTGAGGTGTACATGCTAACTACTACACCAATACCACCCCACACTCTGACCTTTTCTCTGGTTCCAACACCTGTATACTGAACAAAACATGAAACATATGAATTCCGGAAAAGGATGATTAAACTAAGATGACAGGTGAGACAAATCAAATCAATGCAGAAATTAGGTAGTGAAAGGTGATGAAGGAATAATAATAAAAAAAAAAAAACAGTGTCAACCACTTTTTATTTTGCTCCAGACCATAGCCAGGAAAGACGGGGCTTTATTTATTTATTCCTTCAGGGCTGAAAATAATTCAGCCCCTAAAGGAAAAGTGCTACTCTTTTATCCCCAGCCTCGGCATCAATTAAAAGCTCTAATTTTAGGCAGTACCGAAATCTATATATTATGCATTGCAACGCTGCCAAATGATTGGCTGAATAGATAATTGCATGAATGAGTGGGTGAACAGGTGTTCCTAATACTGTGTATACATTACTTTGTATGGATAAAATATATATTTGGGGGCAGCCATAGCCTAATGGTTAGAGAAGCAGCCTTGGGACACAAAGATCGTTACCCAAAACTCTGAATAATAACCACAGAACGCTCTTTCCTCCTCCAAACTTTATGTTGCATTCTCCTATCTGTCAAACCCCAGACTCCTCCCTCAGACTGTCAGATGGACAACCAAATTTCCTCATTCAAAGACAATATATTTCTAACTTCTTTAGAACGGTGCAGTTGTATTGCATCATGTGAGGTGACACTTAGCTATGAGCAGTTATGGAAATTCAGTTCATGAAGCCATTCACAAATAGAATTCCGGTGTGAGTGATGCAGCACAGAGGTGACATGCTACATATTTCAACTGCAGACCCCCCAGGATGTTTGCTTGGTTTACTGCATTGTGGTTGAGCTGTTGTGCTCCTGGTGAATGTTTGTGTTTCCCATTACTAGTTAACTGGGGCAGAGCAGAGATGTGGTTAAAATACCTGAACTTAATCCGGAGGGCTGTACACATAAGTTTAATCATACAGTGTTAAGTTCTCAATGAACACTATGCCCATTGTGGGTTAAAATATGAGCTTGATGCTAAAGGAAAATAATGAACAATGTATTGCCACAAATTCCTTAGTTGCCTGCAGTAGCACATAATTTTTTTTTTAAATCTTTGTACATAACATCTCACCAACAATTATTACAATATATTATTTATGAACGACATGTTTAATTATTTATAGATACATCAGCATTGTGGAACATCCATAAAAGTTGTAACAGCGAAAAACATCTGTTCCCACACTCGCCTGATTTCGTTCTATTTATTACAACTAGAACTACCATCTGGTGATTATGATTCCGTGCCGTATACAATGCCTTCACAAGCGATGTATGAGGATGAAACTGCAATGGTCTTGAGTTGACCGTTCCAATTCTGATCGGTTCATCCTTGAATTAAATTGACATTTGAACCACTGTTGTAAAAACTCCCTCATTCCCTCCCTGTAAACGGTGTTCACAAGCAAGGAATAAACATAAAACAGTAATGAGCTTGATCTTTAACCCCACTAAAAAAACCTGTTTATTTTCATGTTAGAGTGGACACAAATGTAAAGTTTGAGGAAAATCCTTTAATAGCGTTTTGAAAAATCTTGTTGAAAAGAATGGCCATATGAGGCTGTGGTAGCTTTGACGTTTGATCCCAAAATCTAAGCAGTTTATCGTTGTCAAGGTGGACATTTGTATAATGTTTGAGGACAATCCCTCAAAGCATTCTCAAGATAATTTGTTTAAAAGAATGGCCTGGAGGAAGTAAGGTACATCCATGAAGACACCTAGAAATCATAATGCTTCCAGCACTTGTTAATGCAGGAATAAAATGATCCTGATCACGATACAGGGAAACCACAAAGTGTAACTCCTCTGTCCTTAAGACTGTCCCACTCTAAGTGGTCACATGATTTCACTTGCAAAATGCTTGTACACTGAGCCTTGCACACCAAGTTTGATGTAATTGTTTTTAAAATATTGTGTTTCATTTTGTGCTCACAATGCAGAGTTTCACAACAGCTGAAGCGGAAAGCAAACACTCAGGGATGGGTGGGCCGATATGGCTAGTTCTCAAAAATCACAAAGCTACACTTTAAAAAAAAAAAATTGTTATTAGTTGAAAACAAAATCAAAACTTTATGCATGCACCATAGCTGTATTACTTTATTATCCTTTTTCTGAAATTGTTTGTAATAAAATCATTTTGTAATTTTGAAAGTAAATTTTTTTTAAAGATGTTTACTTTTTTTTGTTTTAGTAGCAAATTATTTTTGCATGTCACAGCTGCACTAGCACAGGATCTAGAGGAAAAAAAAAATAAAAAGAAAAAAAATAGAATGTGAACAACTTCTCAGCATTCTGAATGAAATACACATTAAGTTCAACCCAAACGAAATGAAACACAGGTATGGAAATGTCCAGTTTCAACAACATTAAGCACAATTAAAATTGACAGCTCTAAACAAGGAACAACTTCAAATAGTTTTTCTGTGGTTTCCAGAATGCTGATGGTTCAACTAGTATTAAAAATAATTCAACATGATAATAAAATAACTAACAAGAAAAAATTAAGATATTTTTTCATACTCAAGCCAATAATACAGATCAATTAGTAAGGTATGCTTTAAATTTCTTATGTATTTCTTGTGAACTGTATTCTTACACAAAATAATTATAATAACTCGTATTAGGCAAAATTATGTTTTCCAAAATAAGAGAAAAAAAAAAAAAAAAAAAAAAAAAAAGTTGTATGCCAATGATGTCACAGCACTGATTACTACTCAACTTACAGGTAGCTGAGAAACTTCATACACATGGCACAAAATCAGTTTATTGCATTTGCTTTGGTACTGCCTGATTGTACCAATTTGACAAATATATATTTTTTACAAATATGAATAAATTATCATTAACCCAAAGGTTATTTTAAAACCACTTCAACTATTATTTTAATAGCACATAACATGTTTATTTAATAGTTAAAAATATATACGAGATCACCAAAGGTTTTGTAATTTAGACACATGTAGTACAGATCAGGCCAGATAGTTTATCTATCTAGTATAGATAGTTTATCTATATCTAGTCTACGCATGCAATGAAGATAGCATGTGTGTTTTTAATTGCTACAAAATGTCTTATGAATTTACCCAAACGTTCAATGTGCCATATTGAATACGCCGTCATGTAAAATGCTTGGACGTTGTCCTGAAATGTTACTCTGAAATGCAACAAACAACTTAAGGCTGTTTCAACTCAAGATGAATTCTAAAAGTATCCAGATTGTGGTGGGTAAGGTTTAATCTTGTAGTATTGAATAAATTAATGTCAGATTAAACTCATTACAAGAACACTAACAGTGCAACAAATGACCAATTCCAATTCACAAATAAAATACATTATTAAACACAAAATTTTTAAATTGACTGTACTTCATTTACGTTTCTCCTGAAGCCAATATTCCCGGTACAATCCAACACTGTGCTTTATGAAATTACCTTTGACGCTTATAGGTAAAGAAACACTTTTTTTTTTTTTAAAAACAAGGGACAAAAGGTTAAAAAAGCAGGGGGAAAAAAAGTAACGATAAGTAACAAAAAGGATTAGATTTTAACCATGCAAACTCCAGTGATAAGGCTTATCAAGGGAAAACAGTTAGCAACACAAAGTACAATCAACTGAAGAATTGCTCCCAAACTTCTTGGGGTGCAGTTTGGAATAGCCACTGGTGGTAATTACACTTGTGGTACACTTTCAATTGGCTGGGCCCTAAAGCAGGACTTGTGACAAAAGGCAATAGCACTAGAATGAAACCAAGATGACAAATGATTTAAAAGAATATGGGAAGACTGAAAGGATCAGATGCAGATTAATGATTACTAGGCAAGAGACTGTCCAGGGTCAAAAAAGATCAGGAGAAACAGACTCCAAAATGCATGCATGATAAATGTACATCCACAAGAAATTTCTTTCTGAAACAACCCTAAGAAAAAGAAAACACTCCGGACAGACTGCCTGCGATGGGGGTGCGCAAAGGCTATTGTCCTGTTGACTTAATTCCACACCCCTGTACTTCCAAAATTTTCAACAATAGACCATCATGTATTGTGTGTCTGTGCATGTGATGTGGCTTGATTTGGATATTAAAGATGATGCTGGAATTGTCTAGTTGCCACAGCTTCCGTCAATCACCACGACTTCAAAGTCTTGAGCCACCAGGCTCTGTGGCTACGAGAGGCAATGAGAGAAAAGCAAAAGATAGAGCCACCAAAATGCTCAGTGATTGGATGGCCCATTGGACTGAAATGATTGGCCAGAGATTTCCAGGAAGGCAGCACGCATCACGCCGTATGACTGGTCACATAGTGATGACACATCAACTGATGTCAAGCCTTTTGTCTCAATTTTGGGGAGGATCTTCAGAGTAATCGTTCCTGCAAGACAATTATATAAATCATCATTACTCCTAACAACAAAATGCACCAATGAACTTTTTACATCACATTTACATCTAGTCAGGCCCAAAGAGTCCACTACCAAAGTTGTTCTTTCACTCACTGTTTTCTGGTTTAAAAGTAATAATTTCATCAAGAAAATCAATTCTTTATAGAAGTGAATAGCACCTGCCTACTTGCAATTTCAAAACTTGCCTTCATATGTGGCTGCCAAATTTTCACAGGATTGATCCACATGCAAATGCAGTACTTTTTCCCCCACACTGTTTTTAGAAAATTGTTGTAGATGGCAGATAGGGATCGTGCCAATTCCCGCAGTCTGTTAAATCTTTTTTCCTTCCTAGATGACATTTCATACGATTGTATACTTAACCCATTCAAACCCAGGGAAATGTCTGAAATATACTCAACAATGAGTAGACCGACATGGTGACATAATTCAGAAAGGGCATGTGACATTCAGATCAATCTGAATAAATGGAACAAAGTTGGAATATTTTACCTTAAGTTTTTTTTTTTTTTACCTGATTTGAATTCTTTCTGCCTCCGTAGGTAAAAGTTGCTATAGGAGGAAAACACAATGGGAATAATGGGTGCCTATGTATGAGAGAGAAAAAAAGAAAAAAGGTCAATAGTGGAACTAAATATACAATTATAAAATGTTGGAACTAAATATAAATGTTATCCTCCCAGGCTTTAAAAAAAAAAACATAAAAAGAGATCCCCCAGCTGGCACTGATAAAATCTAAACTAGAGCCCACAGTTTCTTCTGAAACTGGTTTTTTTTCTGTTTTTTTTTATACACTGCTTCATAAAAACGCAGCCAGCTGGAAAGATGCGTGTGAAATGGTAATGTACTCCACACGAACAGTGGCACCCCTGGTGTTCTTCGTGTCCTCACCCATATACTTGTGATGTTACTGATCAGCAGATTCTTCAGATTGGCGAAACGGAACAAATGAGTCATTGTGTTCAGTTCATGTGTGGATTATAGAACATATCATTTATTATTTTGTCCCCCCCCCCATTAGAGAGCAGCAGAAATTTAAACTGGAAAAGGACTCAAACAGCCAGCCCTGAATGAGAGTTAGATTTCCCTACTTGCCAACTTGTGTGCTTTATGAAGAATATCTTAACGGTTCCGTATCCAGAACAAAATATGGATAATTTTACCAATTGTAGTTTTCTCAACGAGAAATTAAAGCGTACTAGTGATTCATACACCCAATGAATGATTACACAAAAATTACCAACAAAATGCCGCATTGAGTAACGTAATATTTTACTTTACTGTCTTAATACATATTAACTTGATCTACTGCGGTGATGTACAATAAAGATTTGGGCACTGCCTAAAAGTGGATTTCTGAAAAAATTAACTTCTCCCGATACAAGGTTTCAATTAGTTGGTTTGATGACGCCATTGATGACGTAATGTCATGTAACCATCACATGACCTCCCCTCCTCAAAAGCGTGACAATGTTGCAATATTGAGATAAGATTTATTAAAAAATAATAATTAAAAAAAAAAAAAAAAAACCACTATATCGGAAGGAGATTCGCCATTCCACTGGATAGGTTTTCTTCTGTATGCATGATATATGTGCCACAAACACAAAATGTCATTGGGGTAAAAGCCTTTCTATTCTAATAATTAATGCATTGTGCTGCAGAGTTTATTTTGCCACCTAAAAAAATTAAGATACCTACTGCATATGGCACAGAGCATTTTGTTTAAGTTTCTATTATTAAAAAGAGTGTTTTATGGCTTGAAACAAGCAACAGTTTGCAGGAGACGATAAACGTAGAGGAAGTTACCATCACTCAGACTTTTATTCCCATTACGAACGTTATCTGCACTCATCTCATCTTCTGCCGATTTCTCGCAGGGGTAGCAGCCTAAGCAGTGAGATCCAGACGTCCCTCTATCTGGCCACTTCCTCCAGCTCTTCCCGGGGGACATCGAGGCGTTCCCAGACCAGCTGGGAGACATGGTCCCTCCAGCGTGTTCTAGGTCGACCCCGGGGTCTCTTCCCGGTCGGACATGCCCGAAACACCACACCAGGGAGGC
>JAQNCB010000027.1:20403753-20413932 GCA_030068295.1 Euristhmus nudiceps | reverse complement strand
GGTTTTTTTTTTTTTTTTTTTTTTTTTTTTTTTTTTAAGCAGCCAAATTTTATGCCATGAATCCTGAATAGATGTTGAATTTGATACAACTTGGCATTTTTTTCATCTTGCTATTTGTGCTCTCACCACCAGATGGCGTGCTTATTTACATTTTCCAGATCATTGTGCCTGGTGCACGTTTCATTGGCACTCGTGTACAATTGGAAGCAAATGGTTTTAGAATGAAATCTGGGCCAATACCAGTTTATGTCCAAGTAAAAACTTTCAAGTTTAATTGATCTATGGTACATTTGATGCATGTTTTTCTCTTGCTTGCGTCTTCATACTTGGCAGGTTCTACTGGGTGATGGTGTATTAATGTCTAATGAACCCATTGACCGATGTAAAACCTCTTGAGGCACAATGAACCATGGGACTAAACTGGGGCTCACAAGCCAGTTGAAATTGGCAGAGGACATACTGGTTTATCAATCATTACCATATGAGAGGTATAGTACTTCCTGAAAAATGCCTTGGAAAAATTGAGGCACTATGACTCTGAATAGCTTGTCGAGGACTAGCATCCACAAAGATGGAGATTCATGCTTCTCTTTTGAGGAGGTACATTTAAAGAAACAATCTCTGTATCTTTGCTGCAATAAACTGTGATGGCAGTTTGACCTAAAGCTGGATAAAAAAAAATTACTTTGAACTTTGATGCATTTTGCTCTAAATCAAAGCCAACCCTGTTTTTCGCCACTCAAAGATTTGGGCTTTGTGAGGATAACTGTTTAGTTTATGCTCCCTAGTGTTTTATCACCTTTGGATTATCAAAAATAGTAGGAAATGTAACTTAGACATTTGCCCAGCACTAGGAAATGCCTCAGTGATGTAGAGTGACAGTGTAAAATGCAACACTTCATTTTGGTCACTGTTTTGTAGTGTGTTAAGCAGTCCTTCAGCAGTCTGTCACAAACTTCCTTCACAAAACTAAAAATAGACAGGGGTCCACATGCTCTTGCCGAAAGGACCATTTCATAATATGCCGATAGAAAAAGCGTAGCAAGTTTGAAAGCTTCAGCATGTGGCAAGTAAATGTCCGGAAACCTAATATACAGTTTTGCCTCTGTGACCTTGAAAAGTAGGTCAATCTCACCCTAGCACCTGTATTAATGAGCCAGCATACCAAGTTTGAAAGCCCTAGCGTCAGTGTGTGGCAAGTAAATGTCCAGAAACTAAAGTGTGACGCACGGACTGAATTTCTATGCCATTTCTATGGCTTTTGAGCCACCACTTGCATTTTTTGTGATAGTCATCATACAATCAGTCCAGGTTTGTTGTTTCGAAGGTTTTACTGGTGTTTTCTTGGCCTTTCATGTCTTACAAATTGCGAACTTTCTCACCCACATTGAGAAATTTCCACACTAATGATAGTGTGGCTTTAGACATCTATGCAACTGTGATGTTATACGCATACATGTGACTGTGATTTAACTCTGCCAGTAACATGGGCACTGGCTCAGAAATGGAATTATGTGAGCACAGTTGGCTGATTTCTGGTCAGACTGAAAACACTGAAAATCTGTCTATGCCAGTGTCTGGATGGTTTTTCTGTGCATCTCTACTCATTACCTTCCAAAAAGGGAGGCAGCCATAGTGGAGGCTTGCCTACTGGCAAGAGAAACGGCTTTGGTACCGAGAGGTCGCTGGCTCGAATCACAAGCCAGCAGGAAAAATGTGTGGTGCTGGGGAGTCATCTCCACCTTCCCTTCCTCCACATTCGTGGCTGAAGTGCCCTTGAGCAAGGCACCTAACCCCCAGCTGGTCTGTGTTCCCCCAATGTGTGTGGCAGCCAACTGCTCCAAGTGTATGTGTATGTCATCATACAATGTCATCATACAAGTGTATGTGTATGTCGTCATACAATCAGTCCAGGTTTGTTGTTTAGAAGGTTTTACTGGTGTTTTCTTGGCCTTTCATGTCTTACAAATTGCGAACTTTCTCACCCACATTGAGAAATTTCCACACTAATGATAGTGTGGCTTTAGACATCTATGCAACTGTGATGTTATACGCATACATGTGACTGTGATTTAACTCTGCCAGTAACATGGGCACTGGCTCAGAAATGGAATTATGTGAGCACAGTTGGCTGATTTCTGGTCAGACTGAAAACACTGAAAATCTGTCTATGCCAGTGTCTGGATGGTTTTTCTGTGCATCTCTACTCATTACCTTCCAAAAAGGGAGGCAGCCATAGTGGAGGCTTGCCTACTGGCAAGAGAAACGGCTTTGGTACCGAGAGGTCGCTGGCTCGAATCACAAGCCAGCAGGAAAAATGTGTGGTGCTGGGGAGTCATCTCCACCTTCCCTTCCTCCACATTCGTGGCTGAAGTGCCCTTGAGCAAGGCACCTAACCCCCAGCTGGTCTGTGTTCCCCCAATGTGTGTGGCAGCCAACTGCTCCAAGTGTATGTGTGCTCAGGTTAGATGGGTTAAATGCAGAGACAATAATTTCCCTTGCATGATTAATAAACTACACAGTCATCCCTCGCGATATCGCACTTCAGGTTCTGCGGCTTCAGTGCATCGCGGGTTTTTTTAAAAAATATTCATCGAAAAATAAAAATAAACAAAAATATGGAAAAAATGTTCATGAAAATGCTGCGAGGGGTCGCTACTGACTCTGATACGGATCCCAGCCTCTTCTGCTGGGAAATCCGTCTCAACCAATCACCTTTCAAGATTTCAGAAGCCCTGTCCCAAACCGGAGTTGGTATTGACTTTTCAGCCTTTCGCTTAACTCTTTCACTATTAAAGAGGGGAAAAGCTAAGGGAAAGGCAGCAAGGTCACTACCAACTCTGATTTGGGACTCGGCTCTGAATTAACAGCATTCGTTTGACAGAAAAGGCGGAAGTCAAGACGTTTCTTACACTTTATTTACATCTATGTACAATTACACGTATGTATTTTATATTATTTATATATTATTTATATTTTATTTACATTTTGTGCATTATTTTTGAAAGTTTAATTGTTATAAGCATTTGTAGCGTTGAATATGTATTTATTGATTAAAAACATATACGTGTACGTATACCTCAGTCAGGGGGGTCGATCCTACTTCGTGGAAATTCGGTCTTCGTGGGGAGTCTTGACCCCTCATTAACCTCAAAGTGAGGGATCCCTGTGTGTGTATATGTATGTGTGTGTGTGTGTATGTACGCATGTGTATATATATATATATATATAAAATATAAATTCAGGTATCTTCATTATTCTAGCTGCTATACAGTACATGTTTCTACTGTGTGATGACCCTAAATGCCTTGTCAACCTCAAGAAATTAATAGTAATTTTGTACACAATTAACATTAAGCTTTCTTTCTGCACAGTAAAGTTGTAACTGTTTGTGGATGTTGCTCCTTCCTGGGGTGCTTGACAAAAGGGTCACCAAAGTAATCCCAAGACCACTTTGCAGTCATTTATAGATTCACTGTTCTTGATGCAGTACCACTTTAGAGATGTTCATGAGTGGCCAGATTAGATTTGCGCCCTTACCCTTTTCACACCAAAATGAAAGCAGATTCCTTGAATCGTTTGATATGCAGTGTAGATGGTGAAATGTCCCTTCCTGTCTGTCGTTGAGGAATTTTTTTAGAATGTTTTAATTTCATGCATTTGTAGATGAATTGAAAATGCTTAGACTTTGCTTTTTCCGGATACTGGATGTGTCCCAAATCATGATTAGTCACCCGTTTTAAAGCATTATTTAATAACTACACCTTATCACTCGCCCTTAATAACCTTGTTCCATTTTATGTATTGTCAATTCCTTTTAATGTGATAACTTGGAAAGAAATTGACAAAGACCAAATTTGGCTGCAGAAAGTAAATGATTTGCCATGTTGAAATATAATTTCTACCAAAAACAATGATTAATCAGGTTAGTGATGTCTGACTGCTGTTATTTTGAATACAACTTTATGTGTAATAACCTCTCACAACTGTTTGGCACCACCACCTTCCTCCTCAGGTGTGGCCTGGTGTGGATAAAAAATATGAGTTGTACCAGAAGATGGAGTTACCCAAAGGACAGAAGCGAAAGGTAAAAGAACGCCTGAAGGCATATGTGAAAGACCCGTATGCTCTGGATTTAATCGATAAACTGCTAGTACTGGACCCAGCGCAGCGTGTGGACAGTGATGATGCTCTCAACCATGACTTCTTCTGGTCTGACCCTATGCCATCTGACCTCAAACATATGCTCTCCACCCACAACACGTCCATGTTCGAATACCTGGCTCCCCCACGGCGCCGCGGTCACATGCCCCAACAGCCAGCCAATCAGAACCGTAATCCAGCTACAGCCAGCCAGTCTGAGTTTGACCGTGTTTTCTGATTTCTCTGATGTGAAACACTTTATTTCCTTCTCATCAAAACTGGAACAGGATCTATGAAGCTGAGATGAGCAGACTGAGTTTAATTCAATTATTTGATGTCACATTAGTCAATAAACAAGGACTCTGCATCTGTTTTACCCTTAGTCTCAAGTCTGGTTGTCTCTAGATGTAATTCTTTGAATTGTTGGCTATATAGAATCCTTGATTTTACTGGTTCACGCTAGCTGTGGGTTCAGAACGCAAGTGGTGGAGCCCTGTACACCTCTAATAGCCCTATGTTAGTACAGGTTTGCTTTGTTAGCTGAGGTGGAACCAGCAGTTCATTGGGACTGCGTTGCAAATTAAAAATAAACAGTCATTATGATTACATAGTCTCAATGAGAGAGATTATCTTGCACCCCTTTTGGTTAAATTAGTTTATTTTTCCTATATTCTGAATTTTGTAAAACTTGTATTTTTTTTCCTCAATATTATGTTTAGAATTTATGTAGCTTTTTATCATATTGTTTACAACTTGTTGTGTTCAACTTGTTTGTACAAAAATAATTTATTGGGGTTTTGAGGTACTTAAATCACCAATGAACTTCTAACCTTTTACAGCGTGTATTGTGATGGTCCCTTGTTGCCACTGTGTCCTAGTTGCTTATTTTGGATGCTGCATGTAAAGAATATTTACTTCACAATAATTGCCTAAACAGTGGGATAGGTCGTGATAAAAGCATTTAAATGATTAATGAATTACAACTGATTTCCAAATAATATCAAGTTTGATATCAATTTGATGATAGCTGTTATAACAGGTTGAGAATAACTTGTATTACCCAGTGTTTTGAATTGGTGTGTGCACATTGATCAGGACTCTAGGGTGTGAATATTAAATAAAAATCTATTTTACAGACCGCTGCTCTGTGCAGCTGGCACCTGGTAGTTGAACTTGTGTTGCTAAGCTTTTCTTCCTCTGAGACAAACATCTTCAGGGTCAACATTGCATAGGTACTATACACCCAGTAGACAAGGAGTTCTAAGACTTCTTGGAATTGTTTCTTACCGTTTACCCATAAACTTGGAAAAAAAGACCCATTTATCTATTTTTATAATCCAGCTATTCCACATTTTAATCTCTAATCAAATGTGTACCATATTTTTCTTCCTATATATTGGAGGTGTTGATGTATTTATTCCTGAACTTGACAGAGGCTGAACATATTTTAGACTGATTTATTAAGAGTTGTATTAAACATATTCTATTCAACTGACCATTCTAACTGGCATGAATAATACAATGGGTCTGTAATTAGTAAAATAATCAAATCTCAGTGACCCCAGTTTAAGAATCATTATTATATCCAAATTTAAACATACCATGATGTTTTCCAGAAAGGTGTGGCAAGTAGTCAGCGTTCCAGTTCATCCCATAAATATATTCAGTCAGGTGCTCAATGGTCTCAACAGGCCATGACTTCTTCCACACCACTCTTGGCAAGCTATGTCTTCATGGACCCTAAAGTTGTAATGGACAATTGCAGGTGTCTAAATTCATGGCAATATATTGGGGAATGCAGACAGATGGGTATGGTGGTCAGCCATACAGAGCTTATTATCACAAATAATAAAGAATACATGGCGATGACAAACTCTAATATATACATCATACACTGCTTAAAAAAATAAAGGAACAGTCCAAGTCAATCACACTTCTGGGATTGCAGCCCACCCACTTTTGATGCAACTCGAATTGTGAATCAATTTCACCTGCTGTTGTATAAATGGAACAGACAACAGGTGGAAATGAGAGGCCATTAGCAACTCAGGCCTATAAAAGAATGGTTCAGCAAGTGGTGATCACAGACCACTTCCCTGTCCTTATCATCTTCCCTTTTTTTTTTTTTTTTTTTTTTTTTTTTTTTTTTTTTTTTTTTGGCTCTTGCAATTTGATGGTACTCCCACCACTCAAGGTATCTTGAGGTGTCCACAACCCACAGAAGTTGCCCAGGTAGTGCAGCTCATTCAGGATAGCACATCAGTGTGCACTGTGGCAAGAAGGTTTGTCGTGTCCCCAGTTCAGTGTCAAGAGCATGGAGGACATACCAGGAGAAATGCCAGTTTACCAGGAGACGTGGAGGAGGTTGAAGGACAACCCAGCAGGAGAGCACAAGTGACAGACGTCACAAGAGTCGGTGATGCCATGGAGGACATTCTGCTGTCTGCAACATCCTCCAGTATGACCGGTTTGATGATGGGTCAGTGATGGCCTTCGGAGGCATTTCTCTTAAGGGCCGCATAGCCCTCCACGTGCTAGCCAGGGGTACCCTGACTGCGATTAATTCAATTCAGTTTTATTTGTAGAGTGCTTTTTACAATTGATATTGTCATAAAGCAGCTTTACATAGTAAACGTAGGAGTTTACAAGGTATAAAATAGTTGAAACATTTTCTACAACCCCTACACATCCCTAATGAGCAAGATGGTGGCAAGGAAAAACTCCCTCAGTTGACGCGAGATGAAACCTTGAGAGGAACCTGGCCCAAAACAGAAACCCATCCTCATTTGTGTGAAACCATACAGATACAGAAACATATAAATAAAAAAAACCCTTCATTACAGTCTAAAATGTAGTCCACTTGGTTACACCACAACTAAGTCCTAAATAATTGTGGGAAAAGAGTTTATATCACCAGCCGTGAAAAGTCATCTTCACAGTCTGAGTGCACATCTAAATCCATATGCATCTCCATTAGCAGGAGTGAAGGGCTTCCAAGATGAGAACTTTGTTCAACATCAGCACACCAGGACGGACCACAGGACTCGGACAGCAGAAGGAGGATCAGGATCACCAGCATCCCAGTAGAAGAACCTGTACCTCAGCAAAAACAGATAGAGAGAGAGAGAGGTTGTTAGATGTACTCATAATAGTGTAATGGAAATAAGAGTTTATTATTGCTAAGTGAAAGCAGGGATTCTGCCATGGCTGGCGATGGCAGCAAAACTAAAAGCTAGAACCAGAAGGAAGGCAGACATGAGGGCACCCTGTGCCATTGGGCAGTCAGCCACTCCTGTCACAAACCTGGGTGAGCCTGTAGAGTGAGTCAGTGGGAGCATCCCAACACTACAGTTTACCAGAACTCTCTGAGAACGCCCAGATCTGCTCTTTTACCTAATAAAAGCCTACTAACAAAATGCTCAACTAAACAAGTAAGTTTTCAGCCTCCTATTGAAAACAGACTGTTTTTGAGTCCCGGGCACGAACTGGAAAGTTGTTCCATAACTGTGGGGCTTTGAAAGAGAAAGCTCTGCCCCCTGCAGTTGTTTTCTTTATATGAGGTATCACTAAGCATCCTGCACCTTTTGATCTAAGGGGGCGTGCTGGATCATAAACGACAAGAAATTAGCTAAAATGTGGCACAAGACCATAAAGTGCTTTACAGGTTAAAAGTAGTAACAGGTTTTGTTGTTCTGAGGAAGGTTATTTGACTGAAACGTAAAGTCAAATAAATCCATTTCAAGTGAGAATACCGTTTGCAGGAGTTTTCTTTGTTATTTTAAGTCCTTAGTTGGCTTTTCTCCTACGCACCTCTCTGCCTACCAGTGTGCAAAAGTTTTTTCTTGCAAGATCTGAGAGATAAAAGGAAGGTTTGATATCGGTCCATAGTTGGACAGCTGATATGGGTCGAGATCAGGTTTTTTAATCAGAGGTTTGATAACTGCTAGTTTAAAGGAGTTTGGTACATAACCAGTGCTAAGGGAAGAATTTGTTACATTTAATAAAGGGTTGATCACTTCTGGTAGTATTTGGTAGAAACATGTAGGTACTGGATCAACCACAAAGGTTTAGATTTAGATGAGTAAATTAATGAGATTAGTTCTGTCTTTTCAGTGGGGCTAAAGCACTAGTTGTGGATCTGATAGTGGCATATTATTATTTGCTGTTTTCATTACTGACATGTCTGTCTTTTTAATTTTAGCAAATAAATTTTTTGCCTAATACTTTCAATTTTAACATTAAAAACCGTCACTATGGTCTTATTCATAGTTAATTCTGTAAAAGTATGAAATAAGTAATTTGGATTATTTTTGTGATTTTCTATAAGATTTGAAAAATGTATTGATCTAGCACAGGGGCCGGCAACCTTTTACACCGAAAGAGCCATTTGAACCCGTGGAATCCATGGAAAAGAAAACACTGGGAGCTGCAAATACTATTTCACATCTAAAATGAAAAAAACCCCACATTTATTAAAAAGAAAGAAAAAATGTTTAAAAAAAAACAACAACAACAAAAACTTCCCTTTCATGCTTCGTGTTTCACCCCAGTCATACACTTATAAGTGCTTTGACTACACCTTTTGAAGACGGGCTATCTGATCTAAAATGAAGATGGCACTGTATATATTGTTTTTTCTTAGCTTTACACTTGAATATGTCCTGCTGATTTTCTGCACAATTTCATGCTTGTCTTTAAATCCCGCGAATAGGTGTTCTGAAATCTTAAGGAATGATTCTTGCATATAATCTCCATCTGTGAGCGGGTTCCCATACCTATTTCCTGAGCGGCCACAAAACTTGCATCTGTAGTTGAATTTGCAGACTTCACCCACTTCTTGAACTGGTTTTTCGTCAGGTCAGCCTTCCACATCAGTTCCGAAACAGCTTTTTTTCTTTCTTCTCCCTCTAGATATTTTTCAGCAAAGGCTCTGTGTGTATTGTTGAAATGCCTTGTGACATTTGACCATTTATTGTTAGCCCGTTTTTCTCCACAAATTAGGTATACTGGTAGGTTACTCTCGTCAGAGGTAAATGCAAATGAATCTGCCTAGGCATCACTGAATGTTTTATTTTCTTCAGATATTTTTCTTTTCTTACATTTCTCCATACTTGGCTTTGCTGGAGTTGAAAGTTGCGACAAATGGATGGCGTGTTGGCGGGTATACCAGCTTCAGCGAGTATGACGTTTATTTTCAGTGACAAAAAAACAATAAAACATATTTGTTATTAATATTTTAATATTCCATTATCACAATAATCTTCCAATTTAGAACTAAAATAATAAAAAAATAACTAACACAAATAAAATGTTATGCTTTTCCCAAGCTGGCTCAATAGTATCCACACGCAGGACCATAGGAAACGGCTAAAGTGCCCGATGAAACAAAGTTACAAAACAAATATCCGTGGCATGAAACAAGAATGTGAACATGAACATGAGCATGAACCAACATATGGCATGAACCAACATGAACCAACATTGGCTCGCGGCAAGGTAGTGAAAAGCATGAACCAGGAGCAGAAAGCAGGAAAACAGAACCTTAAATAACCGGCATGATGAACCACAGGTGGGGGGACAATAATTGGCGGGGCACGCCAGTCAGCCTGGAGACACACGAAGAAGAATGTCGCCACAACCCGCGACAGCACCCCAAGTGGTGACGCCGTGCACAGTCATGACAAAATACACTTCAATTAAATACTTTTTTTTTTTAGTAATTTATTTTCCCAAGCCACTCGGAGCCGCAGTATAACGATGAAAGAGCCGCATGCGGCTCTGGAGCCGTGGGTTGCCGACCCCTGGTTTAAGCTGTTTGGAAAATGAGAGAGGGAGGATGTTGTGGGTTTTTTGTTTTTTTTAGTTAAATTTACAAGGTGAAACTGATGATAGAAAGAAGACACAGGTGAACCAGAGGTAAAAAAAAATAGAAAATTAAAAATCGCTCTTAGGTTGCAGGTTTGAAGCATTACTCAAAACCTGTGTGTGTGTGTGTGTGTGTGTGTGTGTGTGTGTGTGTGTGTGTGAAACTGATTG
>JAQNCB010000027.1:19958446-19970836 GCA_030068295.1 Euristhmus nudiceps | reverse complement strand
TGCACTGTCTTTCCGGATCATTGAAAATCTGAGTGAGCCTTCTCAACAAGCACTAAACGCTTCCTGGGTTGCCAGGTGTTAAAATAATCAATATCTGAACTGCGGTTGGCAGGTTTACACAATTTTCAACATGTAATGTGTAAAAAAAAAAACATATAATAATGTGTTAATAATTTAACATACAAGTCGCACTGGAGTACAAGTCGCACCCCTGGCCAAACTATAAAAAAAACTGCGACTTATAGTCCGGAAAATACGGTAATCATTCTCTTTTTGCCATTGGTTTTATTCTAGGTTTGTTCCAGCTCTTCTTACAGCTGTGCTCACGAACCATTTGGCTTGGGTGCCTACTGTCATGCCCAATGGCCAGCCTCCCATCAAGGTCTTTCTTGAAAAACATTCCTCTAAAAGTGTGGACATGCTAGCCAAGACACATCCCTACAATCCACTATGGGCTCAGCTGGGTAAGGAACAAGAGGTTTACTTTTTAGGGACAATTTTGTTGATTTATTTGTTTAGTTATTTATTTTATATACTGTATTAATCGCGCAAGGGAAATTATTGCTTCTACATTTAACTTATCCAAAGTGAGCACACACGCACATAAACAGTGAGTGCATGCACACACTCAGAGCAGTGGGCTGCCCCACACTTTGGGACCCCCACCGAAGAGTTGGGGGTCAGGTGCCTTGCTCAAGAGTACTTCAGCCATGAATATACAGGAAGGGAAGATGCAGCTCACTTTCCCACCTCCACACATTTTTCCTGCTGGTTCTGGAATCAAACCATCAACCTTTCAGTCCCGTAGCTTCTTCTATAACCATTAGGCTATGGTTTGCCCACATGGTCTGATCCAAAAGTGTTTTAAAGGCTTTGAATGTTGATTCAATATGGGTAAAATAGATATTTTTTAGCTTACGGTCTCACCTACTCAAAAGTTTTAGCATGAGCCTTGCTATAAGACAGTGCTTCTCAATTATTTTCTGTGAGATGGGCGCCAGCCTCCCCACGACCTTAATTATGATTAAACAGTTCAGAACATGAATGACTAATAGTATTTATTAATATAATTTAATTAGTAATGAATATAAAAAATACAAAAAAATTAAAATAAAAAATACAGGGCTTTCAAATTGTTTTCCTCTGGAATACGTTCATTCCATGTCAAATCATTTGACATTATAATAATTAAACTTGAATTTATCAATTTTGGACATGTGGAAAAGGCTAGATCAGCCTTCCACCTCATGCTGATTTACATCAGCTGAGAGATTACCGGTATGTGGGAAATCTTGAGTTGAGCTAGTGATTCCGGCAAAAGAAAATAACTCAAAGTTTATAGTTGAAATAAAAGTTCCTTGAGTAAACTGGATAGTTTAATACAAAGCCTCTGTATGTATTTCCCAGCCATAGACCACCCCCCCACCCCGCATTGTTCCCTCTAGCCCTGGGTTTACACTGGAGCACGATGTCCGTGATTTCCATGATTAAAAAAAATGCAGAGCTCCATGATTTATGAGCATGACTGGGGAATAAAATGGAGGCAGCTCTCATTCAGGAAAGGAAACTTAAAGGAATCGTGAAGTTCATCAAGATCCCCCTACAATGGTGCATTGAGGTCAATAATGTCTGTTCAGCTGTAATGCACTCTTCCTCAATTCCTGCGCTCTATCACGATTAATGTCAAATCCAAATGCATCATAATAATCACTCGGATGACCAAGTCATCAAATATATTTTTATAATATAACACGTGTGAGATGGTGGGGGTTACGTTGCATGATGGAAATATGTTAATTTTTTTTATTTTGAAAACAAAAGAGTGATAGAAATCCAGCTGACTGCTGGCTTAATTTGAAAGCCCTCTATATAATTCATTAATTCGTTCATTTTCTGATTCGCTTAATCCTAATTAGGGTCATGGGGAGGCTGTCACCCATCTCAGTAAATTGCAGTAATTGCATGTATAGGTCGTGTATGTAGAATGTATACATTTCCTAGATGTATACATTCTACAACCCAGTGCAGTTAACTGGGTTACCAAATGCAGGCCATGTCTCTCACTGTCTATGGAGGGAGGTATGTAAAAGAACCATTGCTGATGTTCGCCAAGAGTAGGCTGCATAGCTGTCAGCGTGTTTCTGCCCTGCGATGGCCTGGTGAGCTGTCCAGGGTGTACTCTGCCCTCGCCCGGAGTTGACTGGGATGGGCGCCAGCCTCCCCGCGACCCTAATTAGGAATAAGCGGTTTGGAAAATGAATGAATGAATGTTATTATCCAACATGCATGTTATATGCTGTACATATATAGATCGTAATTTACTTTTAAATTGGTTACCACTTATGTAATCACTTTATTTAAATATATAGGTATTTGCCAGTACTGCAAGTTCAAAAATATATACAGTATGTTCACCTTTACTGAAGCTAGTGGTATAAATAGTACTATTTGTACTTAATTTGCAATCATTTGTTCCTTCTCTTCAGGTGATCTGTATGGTGCGATTGGCTCACCTGTGCGTCTTTCACGCACAGTGCTGGTTGGGCAGCAAAAGGAACTGATTCAGAGGCTTCTTTATGTGCTCACCTATTTTATCCGATGTGCAGAGCTTTTAGACACATATACTCCCTCTACTGGAAATGATGAGCAGGACGAGGAGGCTTTTGCCATGTCTGGTTCAGTTAT
Source organism: Euristhmus nudiceps (assembly GCA_030068295.1). Lineage (NCBI taxonomy): Eukaryota > Metazoa > Chordata > Actinopteri > Siluriformes > Plotosidae > Euristhmus > Euristhmus nudiceps. Next base: position 19,968,151 of record JAQNCB010000027.1, on the reverse strand, counting down.
TACAACTTCGCTACGTCGTGGAGAGGTTGAGAAGTCAGAATATGTCCTTGTCACTATGCACAAACCTATCCCAGAATCCACTGAAACAGGCACGAAAGAAGAGCAGCAAATGGGGCCTGTGATTACAGCTCAGAATCAGAGTGACAAGGAGATATGGCAGAAGGTTGTTGGTCCATTAGCCAGCTCATTAACGGAGACAATGGTGAAGTTGGGCACTGCCTCAGTGGTTACCAATACCCCTCTGCTAGATGTGCAACGACAATCAGACATATGCGACTCTGATGTAGTGCCCAGCTCATTGACATTAAAGACTGTTTGGTCTTTAGGGATACCACTGGAAAAGAAACCACCTGATAAAACCACACACCTGGCTTCTTTCCTCTTGGATGAGCAAGAAGAGGAGCCCGGGGCCAGAGTAACCTTTCTTATAGGCGAGTCCATGCCTATAGAGTCGGACAAAGAAAGACAGGGACACAGGGTTGAAGACAAACTTAAGTACCACAAAATGCATTTTATTGAAAAACTAAAGCAGCAATGTAGCACTGTGCTGACTAAGCCTCTAATGAACCAGGTTGAAAGCAAGGATGATGAAATCTTGTCATACATCACTAGAGGTCTTTCATGCATTAATCCAGGGACACAGGAGGAGTGCATGGACCTGTTTGATGAGTATTTCAGTGATCGTCACTCAGTTGGATCTCGAATTATTAATAATGTCTCCAAAGTAGCATCACAGGAGGCAGCAGAAGATAAAAAGAATAATCTGCAAGAAACTTGGATGGAATCCCTAATTCAGACATATGAACAAGTTTGCAAAAGTAGAGAGCAGGTGGCTTGTAATTACAGCACATACCCCATCAACACAGACTGCTGCACAAAATATTGTATTGTTGAGCAGGACAAAGGCAGAGTTTCACTTGGTGCACCAGAACATGAGAAAAAGAGAGGACAGGAGAAGATACCCTTTCTGAATGAGTGGGAGATTCCACGTAATGAGAGTTCGGACAGCGCCCTTGGAGACAGTGAAAGTGAGGATGCAGGACAGGAAATACCTAGACAAGTGCAAGAGACACAATTCTTCAGTGAAACCCAAACTGACTGTCAAGAAGAGCTGGAAGTACCATTCCCTGAGTATGTGAATCTTCGTTAGTTTTTATACTCTTATCGTTAGATTTATGCTCATATTGTCTTTTTTCACAATAAGAATTCTTACCCTAAATAAGTCTAATATATAACAACTTGATAATCTGCTACAGACATTTTAGAAGGATGTGAGAAAAATCTATTAAGTTGTAGCTTAAAAATTATAGGTTACTGTGTCTTGTTGTTTTTTCCAGTCTGCAGTACCAAGTTTCTGTTGTCATGCATGTTTGTCTTTTGAAATTTGTTTCTGGCAGGTTTAAACTGTCACAAAACTTCTCCAAATCAAACATTGCTAACTTTGGGAGATCGCTCTTTGGCAGTTACTGTCCTACCTTTGTACCTGACTTTGTTCTACATGGAATTCCCAATGACAACAGTCTGAGGCAATGCCTTGTGTCTGACTTTGCCCATGCAGTCCAGGTGAATATGAATAAAATCATTATATATTGTATTGTGTTTTGGCCATTATGAGGTAAACTGTGCTAACAAGAGAGATACAGCCCTGTATACAGTACAAAGACTGGACATAAGGGTTTAGTGTGAGCCAGGTGTCAGCTGAAGGTGTGGGTTCTGCGGCACCAAGCCTTGGCTACTAACTCTGGCTCTTGGGACGTGGAATGTCATCTCTCTGGCTGGGAAGGAGCCTGAGCTCGTGTGCGAGGTTGAGAAATACTGACGTAATATAGTCAGGCTCACTTCGACACATAGCTTTGACTCTGAAGCCGTCCATCTTGAGAGGGGCTGGTCTTGTTTTATTCTGGAGTTGCTCATGGGGAGAGGTGGTGAGCCAGTGTGGTCCTTGTTGCCCCTCCGTCTCAGTGCCCACATTCTGGTGTTCTCCCTGGTTAATGATAGGGTAACTTCCCTCCACCTCCAAGTGGGGTGGCTTAGCTTATGGACCAAATGACAGATCAGAATACCCACCCTTTCTGGAGTCCCTAGGGAGTGTGCTAGTGTGCGCTCCCCCCGGAATCTCCCTAGCCATCCTGCGAGACTTCAATGTCCATGTGGGCAGTGACAGTATGGCCTGGAAGGGTGTGATTGGCAAGTAAGGCCTCTTTAATCTGAACTTGATTGGTGTTTCATTGTTGGACTTCGGTGCTCTTATTTGAACGTAAGGGTGTCCATAAGTGCAGGACATTCCAGGATGTAGTTCGGTGATTGACTTTGTAGTTTTGTCATCGGACTTGCGGCCACATGTTCTGGACATTCTGGTGAAGAGAGGAGCTGAACTGTCAATCGATCAGATCACCTAGGTGGTGGTGATCTGCCACTGATGGCGGGGAAGGCTGCCCTTCAGACCTGGGAGGCCAAAGCATGTAGTTGGGGTCTCCTGGGAGCATTTGGTGAAGTCTGCTGTCAGAAGGGCCTTCAACTCAACTTAATTGAGTTTTATTTGTAGAGTGCTTTTTGGAATTGACATCGTCGCAAAGCAGTTTTACACAGTAAAAGTAGGAATTTACAAAGTACAAAAAAAGTTTAAACCTTTTCAGCAACCCCTACCCATCCCTAATGAGCAAGATGGTGGTAAGGAAGAACTCCCTCAGTTGATGTCAAGAAGAAACCTTGAGAGGAACCCAGCCCAAATGGAAAACACATCCTCATTTGGGTAAAAACATACAGATACAATACCGTATCAAAGAAACTTCACTACAGTCCAAAATGTAGTCCGGTTGGTTATACCAAAGCTGTACATGCTAAATAATTGTGGGAAAAGAGTTTATATTGCCAGCAGCGAAAAGTCATCTTCACAGTCTGTGAGTGCACATCCAAGTTCATGTGGCTCTTCATCAGCAGGAGTGAGGGGCTTCCAAGATGAGAACTCCGGCCAACATCAGCACACTAGGACAGACCACAGCACTCAGACAGCAGAAGCATCAGGATCACCAGTATCCCAGAAGAAGAATGTGTATCTCAGAAAAAACACAGAGAGAGGGGGGGGGGTTGTTAGATATACTGATAATACTGTAATGGAAATAGAATAGTTTATTATTGCATGTAAAGTGAGGGAGTGACAGCATCCCAACATTACAGTTTACAAGAACTTTCTATGCCTGAGAACCCCCAGATCTTCTCCTTTACCTGATAAAAGCCTACTAACAAAGTGCTCAACTAAACAAGTAAGCTTTCAACCTTAAAAACAGAGACTGTGTCTGAGTCCCGAGCATTAACAGAAGGGTTATTCCATAACTGTGGGGCTTTGAAAGAGCAAGCTCTGCCCCCTGCAGTTGTCTTCATTATTCGAGGTATCATTAAGCATCCTGCACCTTTTGCTCTAAAGGGGTGAGCCGGATCATAAGCAACAAGAAGTTCGGCAAGCTAATGTGGCACAAGATCATTAAGTGCTTTATCGGTTAAAAGTAGTCGTTTATTTTTGATTCGAAATTTAATTTGAAGCCGGTGCAGTTAAAATAAAATAGGGGTGATATGCTTGTATCTTCTAGTTCTAGTAAGGACTCTAGATGCTGCATTCTGGACCAACTGTAGCTTGTTTATGCACCTATCAGAAAATCCAGACAATAACGCTTTACAAAATCTAATCTTGAAGAAACAAAAGCATGAACAAGTTTTTCCACATCATGCAGTGATACCATATTTCGTACTTTTGCAATATTCCTGAGATGAAAGAAGGCTAGCCGAGTAATGAAGAGTAAAAAATAAAATGAGAGACCAGCATCAATAATCACTCCAAGGTCCTAAACTGCTACACATGATGAAACTGAAACAACATCCAAACTTGCTACATAATCAGAACCCTTATTTCTAGCTGCCTGTGATCTGAGTAGAGGTACTTCTGCCTTATCAGAGTTTAATAAGAGGAAGTTAGGACACATCCAGTGTCTGATGTCCTTTACACATTTCTCAACTTTATTAAGCTGATGTCCCTCATCTGGCTTTGTGAAATATGTACCTGTGTATCATCAGCACAACAATGAAAGCTCATACCATGATCACGAATGATATTATCCATAGGGATTATGTACAGAGAAAAAAATCAATGGGCCAAGTACAGAACCTAGTGGAACACCAAACCTACCATTAAAACGTAGAGAAAAATCACCATTTACATCTACAAACTGATAACGATCAGTTAAATGATATTTAAACCAGCAGAGGGCCATCCCCTTAACTCCAACAGAATTTTCTAATCTGTCAAAGAGAATCGTCTGATCAATCGTGTCAAAGGCTGCACTAAGGTCAAGTAACACAAGCAGGGAGACACAGCCGTGGTCAGAGGCCACCAGTAGATCATGTGTCACCTTAATGAGTGCCGTCTCTGTGCTATGATGAGGTTTAAATCCTGGTCTGATACATTTCATGAATGTTATTTCTACAAAGATATGAACAAAGCTGCTGTGCTACAGCATTTTCTAAGATCTTAGAGGAAAAAGGGAGGTTTGATATGGGTCTATAGTTGGACAGGTGATATGGGTCGAGATCAAGTTTTTTAATCAGAGGTATGATGACTGCGAGTTTAAAGGATTTAGGTACATAACCAGTGCCACGTTAAGAATTAATTACATTTAATAAAGGGTTGATCACTTCTGGTAGTATCTTTAAAGAAACATGTAGGAACTGGATCAGGTAGATGAAGATGGTTAAAATGAGGAAATTAATGAGATTAGTTCTGTCTTTTCAATGGGGCTAAAACACTAGTTGCGGATCTGATAGCAGTATATTATTTGCTGTATTTGTTACTGATATATCTGTCTTTAATTTTAGCAAATCAATTTTTGCCTGATATTTTCAGTTTTAACATTAGAAAGGTTCATAAAGTCATCACTGCTATAAGTACTTTGGATTATTTTTATGATTTTCTATAAGATTTCAGAAATATATTGCTCTAGCGGCACTAAGAGCTTTTCTGTAATTAAGGAGACCCTCCTTCCATTCTAGTTGGAAGACCATTAATTTAGTTTGACGCCACTTTCATTGTAATTTCCTGGTGTTCTGTCTTAGTGTGTGTGTTTCATTATTATACCAGGGCCTGCAACTCCCACCTCCGGCAGAGCTACAACCACATCCCCTTGGAGGCTGGGGACCTGGAGTCTGAATGGGCCATGTTCCTTGTCTCCATTATTAAGGCAGCAGCCAAATTTGCTTCTAATGGGGGTTGGACTCCGCCAAGGCTGTCTCTTTGTCACCGGTTCAGTTCATAATATTTATTGATAGGCTTTCTAGGCACAGCCAAAGCATTGAGGGGTTCTGGTGTGGTGGCCATATGACCTTGTCTCTGCTTTTTGCTGATGACGTTGTACTTCTGGTTTCATGAAGCAGGGACCTCCAGTTCTCATTTGAGTGATTTGCAGCTGAGTGTAAAGCAGTCAAGATGAGAAGCAGCACTTCCAAATCTGAGGCCATGGTTATCAGCCGGAAAATGGTGGAATGACCTTTCTGGGTCTGGAATGAGGTCCTGCTGCATGCGGAGGAGATCAAGTATCTCGGGGTCTTGTTTCTGAGTGAGGGAAGGATGATGTGGGAGATTGACAGGTGGATTGGTGTAGTCTCTGCTGTAAAGCAAAGCAAAGCTTGTATCGGTCCATTGTGGTAAAGATTGAGCTGAGCGGGAAGGCAAAGCTCTCAATTTACCAGTCAATTTACATTCCTACCCTCACCTATGATCATGAGCTTTGGGCGGTGCCTGAAAGAACAAGATCCAGGTGGCTGAAATGAGCTTCCTTTGCAGAGTGAGAAGTTGGGGCATCTGGGAAGAGCTCGGAGTAGAAACTGTGCTATGAGCCAGTTGAGGTGGATGGACATCTGATTATGCCTACTGCACACCTCCCTGGTTTGGTGTTTCGGTTATGTCCCACCAGGAAGAGACCCCAGGGTCAACCTAGAACACACTGAAGGGACTATGTCTCTCTGCTGGTCTGGGAAAACCTCGCTGTCCCACCAGAAGAGCTGGAGAACGTAGCTGGGGAGAGGGATGTTTGGACTTCACTGTTTAGGCTGCTGCCCCCATGACCCAACACCGGATCAAGATCATGAAGATTGGGCATAAGAAAATCGAAACGCAAAATTTCAACATTACACCCCCTGCCACCAAAAAAAAATTATTCAAACTTAAAAACACAAAATGTAGGAATTAATATTTTGTTAACTGTCCCTTGGCATTTTTCAGTGACTTCATTTTCTCAGGTACGGAGTCAATCAGCTATGTAATTTTTGCTTGTGGGATGTCAGTTCATTTGACCGTAAACAGTTCAGCAATTCCTCTCTTTACGTTGGTGGATTTGCTCTTTTTCTTACGATGTTGTCCATTACTACTAAAAGATGTTCAATTGGGTTCATGTCAGGTGACTGACTTGGCCACGAGAGCTTCTGGTTTCCATTTTGTTCCTTCCGTTCTTAGTTAAGTCAATATACAAAAGAATGTTTCACTTTATTATACAAGCACCAAATTTGGCGCAAATGATGTCCAAGACCTACTTTTTAAGAAAAGCCCATTGGATTCAAGCGATTTAGGAGTCTTTGTTGTCATTATGTTCACAAACATAACAAAATTTTGCACGAGGCTCTCAGCATTATCCAGAGAGGTTCAAACAAGCTAAAAAGGTGCAATCGAGATAAACTGCAATTAATGCTGTTAGGATCAGAATATAAACAAGCAATTCTGGACACTAAACTGAAGTAAAAATATAAAATAGAAATGTAAACTATGTGCCTATGGATGAGAACTGAACACAGGAGACATAAAATATGTACATTGAGGCACTGTGAAACAGAATAGATAAATAAATAGTAGCAGCAAGGTGGATAGACTAGACTGTAATTGTACAAAGTGGATAACCTAGAATGTGAATGTAAATGAGCTAAAACTTTGTATGATCCTGGGATGTTGCAACAAACCTGATCGAGTGTGTTATTTTCTCTGGTCGGAAAGACAATGAATCTGTAGGATTTGGGAAGCACTGATTTCAGTTCCACATGGTTCAAAGTCCTTAGCCACAATCACAGCTGCCTCTGAGTTAGCGTTCATCTGAGTGCTAATTAGACAATACAGCTCCTCCAGTGCTAGCTTTGCATTAGGCTCTTGGTAGTAGGTAAACCGCTATGATTACAACAGGTGAATTCTCTAACTACCGTATTTGCCGGACTATACGTCGCTCCGGAGTATAAGTCAAATCAGCCAAAAAATGCATAATAAAGAAGAAAAAACATATACAAGTCTCACTGGAGTATAGGTCGCATTTTGGAGGCAGTGTTGTTTAAATGATTTCGTTAACGCACCTTTTTTGTATGAAGACAACGTGACGATGACACAGTAAAAATGGATCTTTGGCGACTAAACCATGACGTGACGAGACGAGACGTAATGAAAATGATGGTTTGTGAGATGCTCACAGTGCATATACCATCTCTGCCTACTCTGCGCGCAACACCGTGTGGGGACGAAACACAAAAGGTGCAGGCTCACCTTTACGCACAGGAACATATAGTTCCACTGAAATATTAGACTGTTGGCTCAAACATGTTAAAACAGACTCTTCATTTCAATCTACAGTATATTATTTGCCATATATCTTGCGTGAGGAGTCATTTAGCTTTGATCCGCAGCCTCTGTTATTATTTAATCCTACCTGTGTCTCAGATGGAGCTGGAAGAGCAAGAGTCGTGATGTCCTCTCACTCTGTTCTCATTCTGCAGAGTCACTGCCATTCTGTTGTGTTTTATACTCCTATTTAAAATGTTCACAATAAAGGTGCTGTCTTTCCGGATGATTGAAAATTTGGGTCAGCCATCTCAACAAGCATTAAAGGCTTCCTGTTAAGACTTTTCACAATAAAGGTCTCATTTGACTTAATTTCTGGTGCTGTAAGAGTTTTATTGACAAAACATCTCAGCAAAATTAACCAGCCAAACTATGAAAAAAGTGCGACTTATAGTCCGGAAAATATGGTATGTATTTTGAAGAATCGGGTGGTAAAAGGATAGCCCCTCAGCCTTCAAGCGTACAACATAAGATGTTCGCCAATAATCCATTGAGCTGTGATATTAAAACCGAAAAATTTTGCCTCTGTCAGACAGATACGAAAGAGGAGTTAAAGTCTCCCCTTAACCGTTATAAATGCAGTTCTGATGGCTGTTCACCACTCCATGATAGCAAAAAACGTACCACTATTTAGGAAATCAAACTGCTGCCCATCAGGTTAGACCATCCAAATTGGATGAAGCAGTTGGTACCACAAAGAGGCTGACTCAAAAATCTTCACACGTGCTCTTCATGCAGCCAAACAACTGATGAAATCTGTGCTGATTACAGCATGCAACACAGATATTTTCGTTGTTGGAGTCAGTGTTTTTACGCCTCTTCAAGATGCAGGCTTAGAAATCCTGCGAGTTGAATTTGGCTGGGGTAAGTCCATCAGGGGGTTACCATTTCATGAGCTGGTAGTGAGTCTTGACACAGAGAAATCCAGTCGCATGCTGTTCTTTCATGCCTTCACTGGCTGTGTTGTGGTGTCAGCTTTCTGTAGGGAAAGGCAAAAAACAGCATGGCAAATATGGGAGGTTTGTTCTGAAGTTACCCCTGTCTTCAAAAAGCCAGTCAATACCACCAGTCATAGAAGATGTAGACCTCAGCATCCTTAAGAAGTTTGTCATGATCATGTATAACAAGAACAGCACTATGGACAAAGTTTATGAGGGAAGATTAGACTTGTTCATTTGGGAGTAAAGGTCTTATGATGCCATTCCACAAGCAAGCACATCCCTCATTTAGCAGGTGAAACTGTCTGCTTTCCAAGCTGCCTACATATGGGGCCAGGCAACAGTGTGCAAAATGCAAACCGAAAGCCCTGCCAAATGGGGGTAGCAAAAGGATCGTGAGATCTGGCATGTTCTTTGGACGACCCTCCACCCCATTGCCCAGATCATCGTCTATGCACAGTCATCACTAGATTTAAACATGTAACATTATTGTCTTCACACTTATTTTCTGAATGCAAAGTGCTACACTTGGTGCTGAGGCTCTTTCTCAGCAGAAACCAAAAGAATGATTGGAATAATAATGAGACAGCTATGCTCAGCTAAGGTTAGTATATATTGAACCATAAAATTTCATGAATTGCCAAGCCACAAGGATGAATGTCATGATATGCATGGCTAATGTAAAGTTGCATTTCTGGACATCACATGAAATTAACTCTGAATGAGTATTTCGGCATGAAAATTGCTCTTGTCTTTAAAATTTTCCACAATTTACTGTTTCTAAGTACAGAACTGGAGTTCTCATATTCAAAAACATATTTCAATGTAAGGATCAATTAAATTGAATTATTATTTCATAATCCATCCCAAGCTCTGCATACCAGTTTGAGTCATGGCCATCTTGAAAAATAGTGGCAATTTTGTTTATTCGAGTGGCTCACCTACTTTTTGGAAAGAGTAGCTATTAAAACTTTGGTGCTTGTATGACAAAGTGAAAGATTTTTTTTTCAGCAGTCTGCTTCACCTCACCTCACCTTGTCCCGTCAAGTCGTTTTGCGACTTCTGGTGATTCCCCGGTATAGGGAATTTTCTTGGCAGAGTACGGAAGTAGTTTGCCATTGCTTTCTT
>JAQNCB010000027.1:19535558-19547530 GCA_030068295.1 Euristhmus nudiceps | reverse complement strand
TTACCTAACAAAGTTAGTCGCCAATCAGAAAATCAACTCGCCAAAGTGTGTCTGATCTCAGTGAGTTCAACCCTCAGTAAAAATGACACAGATTATATATTATACAATTGTTCATAAATAATATGCATTTTATTTTATTTGAATAGTATTTTAATAAATAAAATGAGAACAACTCAGAGCATCACAATAAAACAACTCGGAGCACCAAAATAAAATAAAAATGATGATATTGCAAAACTTGGCAAATGAGTGTTAAATAAAAAATCAAATTGAGCACCAGAATTTAAGTCAACAGAATGTCATGCATTTAAAGGGGGAGTCCTGCCAATTTCATGTTTCTGTAAAAATTCCTAAATTAAAAAAAGACACTTACTTTACTGAGGTACTTCTCATTGGACTAGAAACTGACTAGGCAACAATGTAATTCTGTACATAAAATACTGTTATAATCCTAAGCACCATAATGTTGAATAATTCAGAATATTCTTCCGACCTAGGATGTTTTTACCCCGTCTTAGGTGGTGGCTTAACACCTTTTCAAAAAATTCCACATTACAATATTGTCATATTTATTTTACATCATACTTAAAATCTAGAGGTAGGATGGCAACACCATCATATGACTCACATGACAGACAGAGAGAGCACGTGCGCGCTGTCTGTCTCACGCGCTCTCGCTCTGTCTGCCTCGCACGCGTGGGCTCTCGCGCGCGAGCGAGCTCTCTCCGTCCGTCTCGCGCGCGAGCGCGCTCTCTCCGTCCGTCTCGCGCGTTCTCTCTCTCCGTCCGTCTCGCACGCTCTCCCTGTCTGTCGTGAGTTATATGATGGTGTTGCCATCCTACCTCTGGATTTTAAGTATGACGTAAAATAAATGCGTCAATATTGTTTATAAATACATTTGTTGCTAATTCATGTGTGAGGAAGAGGTGTTACTGAAAAGCTTTCAAAAATACTGAAAAAAGTCATGAACACTGAAAATCTGTATCTGAGGTAGGCATCTCTGTATAACAAACAGATTTCAATGTGTTTTTGTTGCCGTCTTTAACTGTCAAAACAGCTTTGTAATGTGGAATTTTTTGAAAAGTCTAAGACCGCCACCTGAGAATGTGGAAAAGTCGACCTAGGTCGGAAGGATATTCTGAATTATTCAATATTATGGTGCTTAGGATTATAACAGTATTTTATGTATGGAATTACATTGTTGTCTAGTCAGTTTCTAGTCCAATGTGAAGTACTGTACCTCAGTAATGTAAATATATTTTTTTAATTTATGCATTTTTACAGAATCATGAAATTAACAGGACTCCCCTTTAAATGCATGGCATTCTGGTGCTCAATTTTATTTAACACTTATTTGCCAAGTTTTGCAATATCATAATTATTTTATGTTTGAGTTTTGAGTATGAGTTTTATGTTTGCTCTGAGTTCGCATTTTTTTTTATTGAACAGTATCAAAATAGTCTTGAAATAAAACAAAATGCATATTAGTTATGAACAAATTGTATAATTCTCTGTCATTTTTAACCAAGGGTCGAACTCACTGAGATCAGACGCACTTTGGCTAGTTGATTTTCTGATTGGCTCGTCACGTTGTTAGGTAACTAGTCTGGCTGGCTAGTCAAAAAAAAAAAAGAATTTCTAGACATGTATGTATGTATAACGAAGGGAAACAAGGCAGAATTGGTCAAAAGTTAAAGCCCTGTTCATGTAAATTATGAGAAGACATATAGTTGGACCTCGCTTGTCTGGACCCCGATCGTCTGGACTTCGAGCCGTACGGACAAGCCGATTTTATTTATTTATTTATTTATTTTTTTTAAAGGATAGTTCGGGTTTTGGCCAGTAGGTGTCAGCTCAAATCAGCACACAGCCAGGCTTGTAAACACTGGACACAGTGTTTACAAGCCTGGCTGTGTGCTGATTTGAGCTGTTTCCACAGTGTTTGTCAAGGATTTGGAATTAAAAAACAAATGGTAAATGATATTAAAAATCAAAAGAAAATGTTGATGTTGGTTCTAGTAAAGGTAATGTACGTGCTCTTATGGAAAAAAAAAAATAACACAATGTGGAGATAATATCCGCCAGCGCGGTGCACTAGCACTACGTTAAATGAATTACTATATTATGTATTGCAATATGTTATTGCATGTATTTACTGTACAGGTACAATATAAATGTATTATTTGGGTGTTAAATGTTCAGTACTACTGTGCTTTTACAAAACTTTGAGGTGATTTTACTTGTACAGTATTCAGTATGGAGTATTCATTTTTCCAGTTTGGTTATTTGTAGTCATTTATGGATCAAAACAGCATTACAGTCATCCATCACTATATCGCGCTTCAGGTTCTGCAGCTTCAGTGCATCACGGATTTTTTTTTTTTTAAATATTCATCGAAAAATTAAAGTAAGCAAAAATATGGGGAAAAAGTTCATCAAAACGCCACAAGGGGTCGCTACTGACTCAGATTCGCTGGGAAATTCGTCTTGACCAATCAGCTTTTGAGCGAGGCGATGTCCGAAAATCAACCTCTTTAAGACCAAACTATTATACCATAAAGCTCCAGTCTATGCCACTCAACATGCTGAAATCTGTGAATAATCCCATTTTGAAGTGTACCTCAAGCGGTTCACCTTGGAAGTGCTGTAACCAGCAACAACGCCTCTGATCTGGCTCAAGCTGCCAGCAAGGCCTATGTTGCACTTAAAAAAAAAAAAATACTGTGGTCCATGCATGATGTAAGGTTACAGTTAAAGTCTACAACACGGCAGTTTTGTTATCCTTGTTCTGTTCAACTGAAACCATGACCCTGTACAGGTATCAAATTCAATAGCTGACACTGAGTCAAGACCGAGTCTCTGAGGTTGCTGTGCTGGAATGAGTCAGCACTGTTAATGCGGAGGCTTCCATTACATCCGATCAGCTCAGATGAATGTAATGTGTAAACTCCAGAATTCTGTTGCACATTTTATTTTGAGATTGTTTCATTGGAAGTTCAAGGCTTGTCTGAGATCAGAAAGATTCTCGAGCCATTCTGCTTGATAATCCTCATTTGTGGTGTTGGAAACCAGCGTGAATGTACAGATTTTTTTAGATTAGCAAGTTCAAATAGTGCTTATGACAGATCTAAATGATTTTTTTTTTTCAGATGGAAAATGTGTAATTCTGTATGATTTCTATTCTTTTTATGTAATGTATTTAGATTTGCAAATCTTAGCACAGTAATGTCTTTTTGCTTACTGCAGGTCCTGCTGTATCGGAGATCCCCCCTGTAGCTTCCACTCCTCCTGCCACTGTTGGTGTGACTCCAGTTGCTGTGGTCAGTGTTCCAACAGTCACAGCTGCTGTCACAGCAGGCCAGACGTTACCTTTACTTCCTCGAAGCCTCCCACCAGGTCTTCCTCATACAGTGGCCCAGCCTGCTGCTGCAATCTCAGCATTTCCCCCAGTCATGGTACCACCATTTAGAGTGCCTCTACCCGGCATGCACATCCCCCTGCCAGGTATGGCAAAACTTTTCAGACTGTGGCTACTATGTGAATTGTTTTTGTTCAATATTGATGCTGTATAACACCTACATATAAATAGAAAGGTCAGTTTGTATACTACTTTATTAGTTAAATACATTGACTGTATCGATCATGGACGGAACCACATCTTTTACTTTTATATTATTTGGAAAGGAAATAGCTTTGATTAGAAACTTGTAAGCAGCTTAAACATCTAGAGTAGCTGCACGGGGTGTGCTTGCACTTTTGCTGGTCATGTCCATTTTCTCCGTAATCCAGTGTACATGTAACCAGGAGTACTTTGATTCAGCTAAAGATATTTCATTAATGTATCTGAGGGGGGGACGACGACACACCTCTATCTCTGGGGCAGGAATTGGAAATTGCCAACAGGTCAAGTCCAGCTTCATGAGGAGTATAGCTGTGTGGTTGAACATAAAACGTGTGCAGAGTTCTATTAAAACATATGTTGGATATGTTTGAAAGCCATCCCAATGTTATTGCTCAAGTTTGTGTTCATTAATGAACAGATGGCTTTTGTGCATGTTTTTTTGTTTGTTTTTTTTTTTTTTGTTTTGTTTTTGGGTTTTTTTGGGGGGGGGGGAGGGGGAGTTATATTTTGTCAACATTGTATTGTCAATGTCGTGAGTATTAGGAAATGGAGATGGACAATGACTACAGAAAATACAATCAACCAAATAAAAAGGAGCAAAGCCTGTGTGCTGGTGCCTTAGTGCCTAGGTGTCTAGGCAACCTTATTAATCATGTCTGTCTTTATAAGACAAACATTTTCCCCAGTTTTTCTTAAAGAGCTCTTTTGATTTTTCCACTTGTTTGTCAGCTGGTCTATCACAATTATATCATCTATGATTGATATTCATTGTTTGAAACTTGGGGGTGTCAGTCTTGAGCCAGTCCATAGGAATGATCCTCTATCCAACCACCCGGAGAATCTTGACCAAATCTTGTTGTTCCGCATGCACTGCTTCATCAAAATGTCCAACGTACAGAAAAAAAAACTGGCTTTAGGAATTATATATCCCAATACATCACAAATAATGGAGTGAACATTCTCCCAGAAGGGTTATACATCTGTGTATTTCCAAAAAAAGTTGTGTGTAGTCTGAACCCATGTAGTTATATGATTTCCATCATGGCTGTTGTGCATTTGTCTGTTTACTTTAGATTTTAGGTGTCAGGAAATATGGAATTAGAATTCTTCCACTTAGATTCTCTCCATTTCAGAGATTGTTCCACTGCATGATGCGTAAAAACTTGTTCATGCTTTTGTTACTTCAAGATTAGATTATTGTAATGTTACTTTCTGGATGTTCTAATAGGAGCATAAACAAGCTCCAGTTGGTCCAGAATGTAGCAGCAAGAGTCCTTACTAGAATTAGAAGATATGAGCATATCGCCCCTATCTTATTAAATTTCGAATCAAATGTAAAATACTACCTTTAACTTATAAAACACTGAAAAGTCTCGTGCCACATTATCTGAGTGAACCTCTTATCGTTTATGATCCAGCACGCCCTCTTAGATCAAAAGGTGCACGATGCTTAGTGATACCTCAAATAATGAAGACAACTACAGGGGCAGAGCTTTGTCTTACAAAACCCCACATTTATGGAACAACCTTCCAGTCAATGTCCGGGACTCAGACACAGTCTCTGTTTATAAGACAAGGGTGAAAACATGCTTGCTTAGTCGAGCATTTTGCTAATATGCTTTTGTTAGGTAAAGGAGTAGATCTGGGGGTTCTCAAACATAGAGAATTCTGGTAAACTGTGATGTTGGGATGCTGTTGCTCCCTCACTCTACATACTCATCCAGGTTCGTGACAGTGGAGTGGCTGACTGCCCAATGTCACAGGGTGCCCTCATGTCTGCCTTCCTTCTGGTTCTCTCCTTTAGTTATGCTGCCATAGCCAGTCATGCAGGAGTCCCTACCTGCACTTAGAAATAATAAATTCTTCTATTTCCATTGCACTATTGAGTATACCCAACAACCTCGCTTTTGCTGAGGTACACATTCTACTTCTGGGATGCCGGTGATCCTGGTCTGCTGTTCGGGTCCTGTGATCTGCCCTGGGGGGCTGATACTGGCTGGAGTGCTCATCTTGGAAGCTAATGAACTCACAAACTGTGAAGTTGACTTTTCACTGCTGGTGATATAAACTCTTTTCCCACAATTATTTAGGACTTAGAGCTATGGGATAACCAACCAGACTACGTTTTGGACTGAAATGAAGTCACTTTGATATGGTTTGCATCTGCATGGTTTCACCCAAGTGAGGATGGGTTTCCGTTTTGGGGGGGTTCCTCAAGGTTTCTTCCTCACATCAACTGAGAGTTTTTCCTTGCCACCATCTTGCTCAATAGGGATGTGTAGGAGTTGTAGAAAATGTTGAAATTTGTTAGTAATTTGTAAACTCCGACTTTTACTGTGTAAAGCTGCTTTGCGACAATGTCAGTTGTGAAAAGCGCTATATAAGTAAAATTGGCTTAAATAATCTATGCTGCATGATGGTGGTACTCTGTATGCCCCTCTAGTTTTTTTTATTTTTTTATTTTTATTTACTTATTTATTTATTTATTTTTGTTATAGTTTGTGATGTTTATGTTCAGTGTCACTTTAAATAAGAAACAGAAGCATGTTTTCATTAATATGTAGTTTATAGATTTATCAAAATGCATGCCAAGCATACTTTGTCGTCGTCGTCATCTTCCGCTTAATCTGGGGTTGGGTCGCAGGTACCCATTTATACTGCTGGGTGGACAGAGGCACACTTGTGGTTAAGACCTTGCCCAAGGGTCCTAGAACGGTGGGGGTCTTGCCGAGATTCGAACCCACGACCTCCTGATCATGAGCCCAGCACTCTAACCATTACACAACCGGCCCCACTGGGCTGCGGAGTGTGATTCCACGATAATTGGAACACATCCTCCGGTCCCTCTTTTTTAAAAAGGGGAACTGCCACCCCGGTTTGCCAATCTAGAGGTATGGCCCCTGATGACCACATGATGTTGCAGAGACGCATCAACCAAGAGAGTCCTCCAACATCCAGAGCTCGGAGATATTCAGGGTGGATCTCATTCACTCCTGGAGCCCGGTGACCTATGAGCTTTTTGACTGCCTTGGCAACCTCGGCCCCAGTGATGAGCGGACCCCCACCCAATCCCCAGGGTCTTCCTCCTCCACGGGTGGGCGTGTTGGTGGGGTTGAGGAGGTCCTTGAAGTATTACTTCCATGTCCCGACAACATTACCAGTTGAGGTGATCAGCTGCCCACTTCCACTGTAAACAGTATTTGTGGAGAACTGCCTTCCTCTTCTGAGGTGTCGGGTGGTGTTCCAGAACCTTTTTGAGGTCAATTGATAGTCACTTTCCAGGCCCACACCAAATTCGTCTCACACACGAGATTTGGCATCGACGACAGATCGGGCTGCAGCACGTTTGGCCTGCCGGTGCCTGTCTGCTGCGTCAGGAGTCCCACAGGCCAATGATATCTGAGAGGCCTCATTCAGCTGGACGGACCCCCCTCACCTCAGGTGTCCGCGTGTTCGGGGGTTACCACCACCACAGGCCCTTCTGGCCACAGCTCTGGGCTGCCGCCTCAATAAAGGAGACACGAAACATGGCCCATTCGGATTCCATGTCCCCTGCCAGGTTTGGAGGGTGGCTTCTCCTGCCATTGGAACCAGCTCACCACAAGGTGGTGGATTTTTTTTATTAATTTATTTATTTATTTTATATGGTATTGTTTCTGTATGGTTTCACCCAAATTAGTATGGGTTTCCCTTTTGGGGAATTCCTCTCAAGGTTTCTTCTTGGCATCAACTGAGTAAATTTTCCTTGTCACTGTCACCGCAGTCTTGCTCATTAGGGATGTGTCAGGGTTGTAGAAAATGTTTAAACTATTTTGTACTTTGTAAACTCCTACTTTTACTGTGTACAGCTGCTTTGTGACAATGTCAATTGTAAAAAGCGCTCTCCAAATAAATTGAATTGGTGATCGGTTGATGGCTCAGCTCCTCTCTTCACACGAGTGTCCAGAACATGCATTCGCAAGACCGGTGACACGACTACAAATTTGATCATTGAACTGGGGCCGAGGGTGTCCTGGTGTCAAGTGCACTTAGGGACACCCTTATGTTCAAACATGGTGTTCATGATGGACAAACCATGACGGGTATAGAAGTCCAACAACGAAACACCATTCGGGTTCAGACTGGAGAGAACGTACCTACCAATCATACCCTTTCGGGTCACACTGTCATTGCCGACATGGGTGTTGAAGTTTCCCACAACGACGAGGTAGTCCCCCGGGGAAGCATTCTCCAACACACCTCCTAAAGACTCCAAAGAGAGCAGGTACACTGAACTGTCATTTGGTGCATTAGTACAAACGGTCAGGACCCATCCCCCCAACTGAAGGCGAAGGGATGCTGCCCTTTCTTCAACCGGGGAGAACCCCAACATATGGGCACCGACACGGAGCAATAAGGATGCTCACACCGGCTTGCCGCCTATCTCCATGAGCAACTCCAGAATGGAAGAAGATCCAGCCCCTCATGAGATGGGTGGTTCCAGAGCCCAAGCTATGTGTCGAGGTGAGTCCAACGATATCTAGTCAATATCTTTCAACCTCACACACCAGCTCAGGCTCCTTCCCCACCAGAGCAGTGACATTCCATGTTCCTACAGTCAGAGTCAGCGGCTGAGGATCGGTCCAACAGAACCCATGCCTTCGGCTGCCACCCAACTCACAATGTACCCGACCCCTATTGCCCCTTCCACAGATGGTGGGTCTTTGGGAGGGAGGACCCATGTTTCCTTTACAGGCTGGGCCAGGCCGAACTCCATGGGCTGATGCTTTGTACACCAGGCACTTGCCTTCAATCTCTTCCCCCAAGCCTGGCTCCGGGGGGGGCCGGGGGGCCCGCGTTTGGGCAAGGAAAACCATGTCCTTGAATCTTTATTCATATAAACACATGTAGTCTGGACCTTTACCTCGGACCGGTTTGCCTTGCGTGACCCTATCAGGAGCATAATGCCCATGGCAACATAACGCCTAGGATAATTAGGTCACGCAAACCCCTCCACCATGACAAGGTGGGGTGTGTTTACTTTGTCTGATTTTATTTGTTAAAGAGACTATATATAGCGTCTTTATGCATATTGTTTCAAGATGGATAGTTTTCCGTCATGATAGAAAAAATTGCCGAGCCTTGTATAGAATTATGGTGCACTATTGGTCATTAGAGACCTATTACATTATTGATGTAAAAGCATTTAGTGCATGCTGTAGAACATACAAGTCTGACTTCTTTCTTTTCTTTTTTTGTAATAGGGATGTTATCAGGCATGGGCCCTCCTTTAGTACCCATGATGCACCCACAGCTGGCTATCACTACAGCTTCTGCTGCTTTGGCAGGTGCACACCCGCTCCTAGAGTGGTCTGAATACAAAACAGTGGATGGAAAGACCTACTATTATAATAGCCGCACGCAGGAATCCACTTGGAACCAGCCCCCTGAACTGAAAGAGAAAGGTGTGATATGGCTTTTATAGCATTCATATATTCATTGATCTTGTTTGAATCATCATTCATTTTTTTGACAATTCAAACAGAAATGATAAAACTACGCTAAAATGGAAACAGTCATTACATTTTGTTGTACTTTCCATCTGAACATCTAGATAAGGAAGGAGATGAGACTAAAGATGACCAGTCTGCTGATGACTCTGAGACGATGGACATTGGAGATGCACAACTAAAAGCTGAAGCCCCCATTCTGGCCAAAGAGGTAAAAGTTGTTTTTGTATTGAATATTAGACCTGTGGTAATGAATCAGGCTTCAAAGCTTTTCATTCTGCTTTTTCAGAAACCAAAGGAGGAAGAAATGACAGAAGAAGAAAAGGCAGCTCAAAAGGCGAAACCAGTGGCCACCAACCCTATCCCTGGAACGCCCTGGTAAACTTTTATTGGGCGGGAGCTGCTTTTAAATTCTATTGTTTATCTTGAATCTGTGATGTTTGTGGATTAGTGCATCTTTAGCTGCTTTTTTCAATATATTTTGACTTTATAGGTGTGTGGTGTGGACTGGTGACGACCGTGTCTTTTTCTTCAATCCCACTACACGACACTCCATGTGGGACCGACCAGATGAATTGGTTGGTCGGGTGGATGTAGATAAATACATCCAAGAACCTCCACACAAGAAGACTTTAGATGACTCACGAAAAATGGGTATAACCCCTCATAATTTGAACAGCTGATAAACATGAAAGAGGGTGTGAGCAGGTTCTTAAACTAATCGAAGATTAATAGATTATAAATGAAGTAGTGCAACCGTTTTATTTTAGCTACAGGCATCACCAAAGAGGAAGCTGAAGCCATCGCAGAAGAAATGCAAGATGAACCTTCTCAAGCTAAGAAAAGGAAGTAAGTGCCAGTTATTTATGTTTAGAGAGAGCAGGAGACCAGTTAAACGATACTGAGGAACACCTAGCTTCTGCTATGTGTTGAACTATGAACATAAAGAACAACCATGGTTTATTCATTGAAATGGATTCTAAACATACATGTATCCATCATAATCTAATTGTTAATTGGACCATCATTTTAGTTTTTACGTTGAAGTGTTTTGCACCCAATGCTGTTTTTTTTGTTTTGTTTTGTTTTTTAAAACTTTCTTAATCTTTACTTGGGTCTGTAATGAGTGGTGACATCGTATTGTCCAGATTTACCAAGTCAAATCAGTCACTGTTTCCCATCAGTGCCCTTCAAGCCTGCTTCTCCCTGACCCAAAACAGTGGTCGTGTTGCACTGGGGACTATTTTTCAGGGAACGCTTCTAAGCTCTGGCGATGCCAACATGGGCCTCCAAGGTAACCCACCTTGCTTGACCTCTCTCTAGCCTGCATTAGGAAAACCCCAGTGAAGCAATCGTAACGCCCTCATTTGAATCCTGATTTTTCTACTTCTTGTAGAATTCAGAAGTAAAAGTAAGGGAGGGAACAAAAATTGGACCAAAATATTTGTTCTGGTCAAGAACATACAGACTTTTAAATCATATAAAAAAAGGAATGGTCACAGGATGAAAATCATCATTTGATATTTTCTTTCCTCAGAATATGAAATCACACATTTACCAACCATTCTCCTTAATTACTTCTCGTATTGCTGTTTTACCTGCAGGAAAGAGGAGGTGAAAGAAAGCGATGCTGAGAAAGAGGCAGCCGTGGAAGCCGAGTTAAAGGCGGCTCGGGATCGGGCAGTCGTACCCCTGGAGGCCCGCCTCATTCAGTTCAAGGACATGCTGCTGGAGAGAGGGGTAAAACACTTCAACGCAATACTCTAACCAGCTCTATAATGTTAGACTCATAAATCTGAATGGAACCCCACCAAGGTACAATTTTCAGTTTGTTCTACTTTTTGTCCTCTTTCTTTATGTTTCACTTGGTGTTTCATTATTGCTTCTAAATATTTGAGTAGATGATGTATTTATTGATCTAGACTGTTTCTGTTTACTTTTATTATCAAACAAATGGTAAAAAAGTAACATTTCAGTGTGACTGATGATGCATCAGTATAAAAATGATGGAGCGATATTTAAAAACTAACTCTGTAGTGGTTACACTTCAGTCCACAAGTATTTGGGCACATATTCTACATTTCTGTACATCTCCACAATGGTTGAAATTAAGTTGTCAGCATAGGATTGGAAATGTGATTTCTAAACTTTTAATTCAAAGAGTTAAACAATTTATTCATATTAACTGTGAGGTATTACAGCCGTTTTTATATAATCGTTCCTGTTTTTCACAGGCTCAAAAGTAATTGGATGAACCACCAATGAATTCAGGCATGTGTTGAGTAAATCTGGTCAAATATGCTTTTTGTTGTTATTCAATTCACGTTACTTTCACAGTGAAAAATGGTCGGCCCATGTTGAGACTGAAAGATGCATTTGTTTAAAAATAAAAAGCGCTGCAGTTGATCAGCCTTGGAACTAATTGGGTTACTGATCTACAGGTCAGCGGTTCAATCTCCACTATCATCACTGTTGGGCCCTTAGCACTCAATTGTATAAAAATGATAATTGTACGTTTCTCTGGATAAGAGTCTCTGCCAAATGGTGGAAATGTAATGTAAATCTAAATCAGTTTCCATCCCCACATCCTCTGTCCCGTCCAAGCATAAAGGAGGTTGTTTCAATAAACATTAGTAGTACGAGAATATTTATGCGTTATACGTTTTTGCTGCCAAACACGCCTATAGATAAATTCTGTAGTTCGAATACTTCTAGTACATCTTTTTATTTGGAGTATATAACTGCAGAAATGATCCATAGATCAGCACTGCCCACTGAAAAGTGCATTTTGGTTGATGACTAATCATGTAAGCAATTTTTTTTTTTTTTTTTTTTTTTTTTTTTTTTTTTTTTTTTTTTTT
>JAQNCB010000027.1:19409686-19420575 GCA_030068295.1 Euristhmus nudiceps | reverse complement strand
GAGTCAGCCTTACAACAGCACTAAACGCTTCCTGGGTTGCCAGGTGTTAAAAATAATCAACATCTGAACTGCGGTTGGCAGATTTATACAATTTTCAACATGTAGCATGCAGTTGTCTGTGTAAAAAAAACAAAAAAAAACAAAATTATATAATAATGTGTTAATAATTTAACATATAAGTCGCTCTGGAGTCTAAGTCGCACCCCTGGCCAAACTCTGAAAAAAAACTGTCTTATAGTCCGGAAAATACGGTACTTGATTTGTTTTTATTTCCAACTCTATAAGTATGTGTCCTCTACAGGTCAAAAGGCCAAAAAATAGGAAGGAGGCCAGGTGGAGGTGGAGCTGACTGGGAGCGCACAGCTTTTGACCTTGTCTTTCTTGGTTGCTTGATTTTTTTTTTTTTTTTTTTTTTTTTTTTTTTTTTTTTTTTTTTTTTTTGCTGCTGCTTTTGTGCTCTACTTCGATATTATTCAGTCTCCCTTATTTAACAGCAATAGGGGCTGTATACGACTTGTTCACTGTAATAAAACACCGCTTTTGCGAAAAACGTATTCAACCTCTCTTGGATTTATTTTTTGGCAACCAAACACAAGTGTCAAAGATTCCCCAGTCAACACCAACTGTGGAAAACAAAAGGAATACTAAACTCAGGATAAATTGTCAATACATTCGTCAAAAGATGACCTTTGGATCTTGGAAACATTGAGGATTTCGTTGAATGACGTTCCCAAACGCAGCAGGAACAGGGCTCAACGCAACATTCATAGAAAGATGTTGAGGTTGGAACTGCCAGGCAAGAGGCCTAGAGGAAGAACAAAGAGAAGGTACATGGATGCACTGATAGAGGACATGAAGTTATTTGGTGTGAGACAAGAGGATACGGAGAACAGAGATGGATGGAAGCAGATGATTCTCTGTGGTGACCTGTGAGGGGAGGAGCCGAAAGAAAAGTAGACTCACTGGAAATGTGTATTTCGGTCGGATTATTCGGTATGCCTGGCCTTTTTTTTGGAAGAAATAGAGACTATGTGCTGTGAACCCAAAAACAAAAGGGACCATCCAAACTGGTACCTAGGAACAAATTCAGGAGCCATGGTCTGTCCATTGTATGTGGTTGTGTCAGTGCACTTGGTAAAGATATTTTACACTGTAGTGTTTGCAGCAATGTCTTTGGAGCATCACATTTTTCCAAGGATGCCCTGAATATTAAAAAAAAAAAAAAATAATGTGAAGCCACATTCTGCATTTCAGCTGTATGGCTGTGGAAGAAGAAGGTGTGGCTGCTGGACTGGCCTGTCTGCAGTATTGGTCTGTCCTCAAAACAGATTGTTTGGAGATCTTTAAAACAAAACTATGACAATAACTCTTAAGATCTGTTTGCAAGATGAAGAATAAAAAACACCTTCAACATTTTATCACTTGGTGGAATGGTGGCAATATGGTAAATGCTTTGACGTCTCAATTTTTGATACTGTTTTGCAAGAGTCAGAAAGAAAATGTGTTTCTATCAAAAAATAAAAAAGAATTAAAATTTGTGATATATGGGGCAGTGGTGGCCTGGTGATAAGGTGCTGGATTACCAATCTCAAGCCCCACTGTCAGCGGTTGTCACTGCTGTCCCCCTCGGTGCTGCTAACTGGATTATCAAAGGCTGGCCATGTTTCTCACTGTCTGCTGTGAGAGGCATGTAAAAGAACCATTGCTGCCTTTCATTGCAAGTAGGCTGCATAGCCACCAGTGTGTTTCTGCCCTGCAATGGTCTGGCGAGCTGTCCAGAGTGTACTTTACCCTCACCCAGAGTCGGTTGAGATGGGTGCCAGCCTCCCCACAACCCTAATTAGGATTAATCGGCTCAGAAAATCGATGAATGGATTCATGATACAAGATTAAGTGCAGTACAGATCAAAGTTTGACAAATCATTTGTTTCAAGTTCAGCAAACCATCTCAACCTTTTCTGATGGGTGTGAATACTGTCGTATGGGGTGTCTATTTGTTGGGATGATTAATTCACCTGTGCTGTCATAAATAATGAATTATATACGTTTAAAGACCGGAAATGATAAGGAAGAAAGGTATAATGGTAAGCATTCTGTGCTTTTTTTTTTTCTTTTTTTCATCTTTTGCAGTGCAGTCACCAGTAGCTGGCCAGACTTCAGACTTTGTGAACCAGATCCTTGAGAATACAGGCAAGGGTGACCCCACTGGTGGTTTAGTGGGACTGCGTGTGCCCACTCTCAAAGTGTAGAGGCATACAGATAATAAACGGAAGCACACACAAAGCCATCCTCGCCATTCCTGTCTCACACTGTCACGGCCCAACACTCTGCATGCCCATGTCAACAGGAGATGCTCAGAATGCTTAATGTGGATAAATGCATACGAACACCTGTCCGTCTGTGCATACGTATGTATATACTCAACCTCCACGCACCAGCAGAAATCTCTGCACTCAGTAGTCTGTTTCCTTACCACATGTGCATGTGGCTGGTTAAAAAAAAAAAAAAAACGACAAAAAAAAGTCCCTCCATCTGCAAAGCCGCCATTTTGCAAATTCCAAAAGCCAATTCATGAGATACCTCCTGGAATGTATCGTCCTTTAAGAGGTGAAGATGAGACTGGTTCCTGCTGTAGCCATTTTTTCCCCCCTTCATTCCAGCAAATGCCCCTTTACTGGATTCAGAAAACAGAGGTGTTTCCTTTAGGGAATATGGCTCTATTACATCACGATCATTAATAACATTTATTGTACGGATTCATTCATGGACTCATTCAGTAATGTAAAAATTTCAACATGCATTAACCTTTGATTTCCTACTCTAGTGATATGGCATTTGCAGGATTAAACAAGTTATACCCTTGTATGCCAACAATGTAAAAGCCAATGCAAAAACAGAAGCATGTTAAATCATCTACCTTTTTTTTGGAAACCAACTCAAAGATTGATCATAGGTGTATAAATGTAGGATGGGTACAGCATGACAATTAGGATAGGACTGGGCTTGAATGTTCTGTTCCTTTTGCCTCGGAGGTCAGGGTGAATCGAGAGAGATTATTGTGTAACTGGAGCAGACGGTCCATTTGAATCTCCTTCCTGAGGTGGGAAGAACCATTATTTCATACTGGTGACTCCACCCACCTTGATCAAAGTGCCCTCACATCAAATGAGCCCTGGACGTTTTTACGAAGTCGCACTGAAAGGGGATCCAAAGTTGATTCCCCGATTTGGTCTTGTTCATATTTGTACTTATTAAAAGTAAGATTCATTGTGCCTTGTAGATGTTGAGGGATCAGTCTCACTTGACAGCAAGTGGACCATGTTTCAAGGAGAAGAGCAGTGAGGCAAGTCAGACCTGCGGGTTTATGTATTTCAGCTTGATAACGTAGGAGCATGGAAAAAAATAGTGATTCATGCCACAGAGTCTGTGCTAGGTGAAAATAAGATGGCTCTGAAAAATATTTCTTTCCTCTCTATTTTGGTACTTCATTTAAGTGGAGAATGGATGTGTGTGCTTGTGCGTGTGTATGTGTTTTGGGCGGGGGGGTTATTTTAAGACAACTATTCATATATTAAATACGAAAAAGAAATTTGCACACTATATTCTGATTGTTTTGTTTTTTTGTACCAAAGACACATGCAACGTAAATTGGCAACCAGCCAGTTTAGGTAAGGATTTGCACAGCTAACCTGACACCGTATTGAATGTAGGGGAAACAGTTGTAGGGTCGGGGATTTTCAATGAACTGTGAAATTTGCTTGGGTCCAATTATCTACAGAAAGAAGCATTCATTCATGTCCTCCTAGAGTTCTTGTGCTACTCTTCAGCTCTCAAATTAAAGTGTTGCTTTGGAAACTTTTGTACTAGAATCAGGCAGTTCTGTTTTCCCACCATTGCAATTTTGCCCGTTAATGCTTTTAAAATTATCGAGCTGAAGATGCTTTTGAAATTGCATATGTATTATGATATCAGAGAACCAAAATGTTCACTTTTATTAATATCCTTTAAATTTATGGTGGAGAATAAGCATACAATACAAACTTTTATTTTGTGTATGCCATGTGTTATAGTCCATCATTCATGCATACACACAATTGTTTGTGTGCTGATAAATTGGTACCTTTTCAATTGATATGTTAATAAGCATGACACATTTCTATAGCTTTATATCTAGTGAGTAATCCGGAAATATGAAAAAGAATTTCTCTGTATTTTTGTAATGGTTACCGTCATGGTTTCTGTTTAATGTTCTATGAGCATATCTATGAACCCTTTTTGGAGAAAGGCTTTGATGAATTTATCATCAGCACCTCATAAAACAGAAATATTTCAAACCTGGACCCAGTCATAGGCTCTTCTGTGTTTGTACCTAAAATCGTGCTTGCTTGTTACTTTTGTGTCAGGAAAGCATTCTGAGAAAGTGCTTTAAAGTTATACCATGATGGCTAGCTGCTGCACCTTCATACTTGTCCAGTGTGAAAAGCTACTGCACTTCCCAGTGCAGAATTGCATGTTATCTTGGGAAAAACTAAAAGGAAAGAAAAACATTGATTGATAGTTATTTTTTTTGTCTTTGGGTGTTTATGGAGCTTTTTATTTTTGATTGAATTAAAGAAGGGAGAATATTTTCCTCTACAACCTTTTACTATATTTAAGCTAAAAAATTTTTGTAAACCAGAGTAGCTCATAGTTGTTCTCTCTTTATTTTTGGCAGTGTAGTAGATTTTTGTATGTACATCTCGTGGTAGAGGCTATTGTAATTTGCAGTGTTTTCTTTATACATAGAAATGAGATGTATCTTCTATATTTATCTTGTGTATATACATATAATACATGTAAGATAACTAAAGCACTTTGTCTAGACAAAAAGAAAAAAAGGGAAAAAAAGCATTCTTTTCCTTCCATCTGCTGCTAAACTGGCCTTGTTTGAATGCTGCAGTGAGTACTTGACTTTTACTATCTTAACCAGAACAGGTTGACAGTGAAGTCTCGAGAGGACAGGCCCCTGTGTGACGACAAGTCAAGCGTCACAAACTCCATTTGCCTTTAGTAGACATTTCCTATGGAAAAGTGCAAATTCTGCTTTGTGTTCTTCTTCAGGTTGATGTACAGTATTGACTTGTTCTCTCTAGACATTGACAGAGGTGAACATCCTTATCAATAATTTTTTAAAAGTAATTTGTACTTAATGGGAAAATATGAGGTGTTTGAGGAAGCATCTGCTTCTTATTAGTGGCTCAGAAAAAAAAAAAACTTGTATCGCTGTACTGTAAGGCAAATATCTTTGCCATAGGGAATTAATGAGACGACATCCTTTCTGCCTTTCCAAACACCGATCTATTCTTGATAGAAGGCAAGGCTCTCAACTCTTTGTTGCTATGACAACTTATCCTGGCCTTCGTTGTGCCATCTTGAACTAAAGCTTCTTAGCCTAGTGTGGCTTTAACTAGTTATGACCAATTTGTTATTAAAAAACAAAAACAAACAAACAAAAAAAACTTGGCAAGTAACAATGAGAATGGGTATTTAAGGTGGAGGTGTACGTTTATAAGTCAGTAACCTGCTGTAGTGGGAAAGTATCTGTTTGCCTTTGGCTCCTGTTTTGTTATTTTTTTATTTTAATTCTTTTTAGGCTCTTGCATTTGATATGATATTGTAAGTTTAAGTGTTTAACCCGGAGACTCTGTGGCATTTGAACAGTTAAGGAAATGGTTGTTATTCAAAGCCAGTAATTTTTTTTTTTTTTTTTTTTTTTTTTTTTTTTTTTTTTTTTTTTTTTTGCTCTATTGTTTGATTTTTAAATTAAATATTAAAATGGCTATTGCAACATGTGAATTTTACGTATAATTAAAGCGAGAAGGGGGCTCTACTGCAGATCTGGATTAACTAATGAAAATATTTCTTTCAAACGTACATTATTTTATTATATAAATATAAGCTGGAATATATTTAAAATAACAGTTGTTAAGAAGAGTACATTACATTTTATTTTGCACATGTTCCTTCTAATATCGAGTGCCCCCCCAAAAAAAAAATTTCAAAGATAAAGTAAAAAAAATATATATATATATATATATGAAATCAAATTATTATTTGGGCACATGAAACTTCATTCAGTCAGTTTGCACACATGAAACTTGGTGAGGCAGGAGATGTGGTGCTAAAGTCTGTTGGTTGCCCAACCCCATTTGAACACCTTGAGCTTTAAGAACTGTATGTGTGGTTTCAGTAAGATCAAGCTACAGCATGCATTGTTCGTAGATCATTGCACGTGCTGAGGGAATTGTTTCCATCTTGATCTCATTGGGTGGCCGGCCCCTTCCACTGATCTTGGCCCTTGTGGTTTTTTTGTTTTTGTTTTTTCTATGGGGCTACCTTCAATCACGAACATCTACTCATCAATCCCAAACTCGTGAAGCCCTTTATGTTGCCAGGCAGCAGGGGGTATCCTCTGTTCCACCCGACAAGCTACGGCAGCCTTCAGAAATAGCCTCCAAGCATGTATAGACAGTGACGGCCACCATTTAGAAGGTATCATCTTTAAAACATGATGTAGAAAAACTTCCCTGAATGATGTGTCATGTGTGCAAATGATAATGTGATTATCTATAAAGACTTATTTTAGTTTACCTTTGAAATGTGGGAGGCTTTATTGGATCACTCGGTATTTTCTCCATACTCCAATTGATACTGCGTTTTCAAGGTAATGATCCAGCCAGCAATTTGTTGTTTGTTTATTTATTGTATTTGCTTTTGCATATTATCCTGAGTCTCAATTACCATTTCAACTTTATTATTGCCAGATTGTAATCTTAAAACAATAAGCTAGCTATCGAATCCAAATTGTGCTTCTATTCATTGTCTGCACTCTATAAAGAAAAAAAAAATATGTTTGGGTTGAAGCTGCTCAATTATTTAGTAAAATTGTACAGAAAATCAGTAACCATTCCTTGTCCTGTTTTAACGTATGTATGAGCCCACTCCTAATAAAAAAACTTTTTGTTTGTTTATTTGTTTGCCTCTGCATTTGTACAAGGAATGTCCAGTTGGATCCCGGTAGAAAGTTAATGAAGCTGCATAATTTTTCAAAATGGCTACAGTATGCATATGAAAAGAGAAATGTTTAACATTTATGTTTAATTTTTATTTGTATAATTTTGGCATGCCTATTTTTTGTAAATATTTGTCCTGAGCATGTAAGGAATATTGTTCCAAGTTGTGTGTTTTGTATGTCATTTTAAAAGAATGGGACGTTGCTTTAGTTTTCAGCTTTCCCAGTAAACAAATATTTGCTTTTTTTTTTTTTTGTTTTTACTAAGAAATTGTATCCAATAATGTTTAGGTTAAGTCTAAAAGTTGTACTTTTTGGTGGCCATAACTTGCTATTAGCAAATGATAAATGGTTTAAAGCGTTTGATAAACCTTTCCTGAGAGGCAGCCTGTCGTATTTTTGCTAAATAAACAAGCCCATTCTAGTGTATTTAACCTATTGGAAATTTGTCTGTTATGTTGTTTTGTCTGTATGGTTCTCATGTAATGAACCTTTACCGAACATTTTTGCTTTGCTTTTATTTTTTTCGCTAATTAAAAACCTAACAATTGTTTCACAAAGTAGTAAGATTAGAGGAGTCTCTAATGCCTAATTGGCGTTGCTTTGAGTGCTGTAAAATAGTTTTCCTCCAGCTTACTTTTGCTAGTAAATATTTTATTTTTTACCTTGTACCGTTTCATGAACATCCAATGGCCATTTAAGCATGGTAACGAAGAATGAACATTGCGCATGCTGACTCAACTCATTTCATAGATTACAATGTAGATAATACAGTGAGCCATTGTTAAAGACATTATAAAGAGAAATTATATACACTGATCAAGTCACTAACCTTATATGATGAGCACAAAGGGGCGTATTATAGGTGCTGCATAGTCTTTGATGTAGACGTGATTCATTGACGCTCCAGCTGTTTGTGATTACAGATAGATTAATCTGAAAAAGACCATCATTGCATTTGGTTCAACTACAAATCACAACATAATTTTTTTAAATGATGCCTGCAAAATCAGGTGCCTTATATAAAACGAGAACTATCCAAACTTGATTTATTGTCGTTTTATAAAGAAACAAACCTTCAGCCCATTATGCCAAGAGCTAAATCAAGATTTTATTTTTTATTTTGTTGAGCTTTCTGCAGAATGGGAGTTGTTGCTGATTTGGTTCGGCCAGATTTCATGGAAAGATGAATGTAGTCTTCCTTCAGTGAAGTCAATTAATATGTTAAACTTGTACATTTTGACTTGTGAAACATTCTGGCTGAGTGACGATCCAAAGAGTGCTACAGTCGTAATTTAAATCTGTTTAAATTGGTCATTGTTGTTAACACACACACACACACACACACACGTTTTTTATTCTTTTGATTATTATTTTTTTTTTTGTATATTGGGTTGAAATCAGTAAGTGAATGTAGAGTTCAGAACTTTCAGAAATCTTTCTGTACCCTTTAACTTTCCATCACACTTACTGTACTTTTTTTTTTTTTTCTCTTGGCTTCCTGATGGTGATATCTGATTGAATTTTTTTCTTTCCCCCATAATTTGAGATTCATACATGAGAGGGTCTTGCTGAAATACATTTAGTAGACCTGTAATGGATTAAAGACTTCCATAGGAACCTTCAAATGAGCTGGTAGATCAGCTTTGGAAAGATAATGTTGGACCTTGGCTTTGTGGCCGCTCACCAACATTCAAGATTTCTGTGCCTCTTGATTCTTCTGGTTCTACTGCTCCTCTGATATTGATTTGGGACTTTACTTAGAACAGTTTCATTCACTTACCAACAGAGATGGCCTTCATCAGTTTACTCTCCAGTCAACAGAAATCCCAGAAATACAAAACCAACGTGACAAGTAGAAATGTGCGTTGCTTTGCGATAGATCAATCTGAAATACCTGTTCCAGTGGATAAGAGGGCA
This sequence comes from Euristhmus nudiceps, assembly GCA_030068295.1. Taxonomy (NCBI): domain Eukaryota; kingdom Metazoa; phylum Chordata; class Actinopteri; order Siluriformes; family Plotosidae; genus Euristhmus; species Euristhmus nudiceps. The sequence goes on along the minus strand of JAQNCB010000027.1, from coordinate 19,411,604 downwards.
GGAAGCAGATTATTATTTTTGCTCATATTAGGTGAAGCAGATGATGTTCCACTTGTGCAAGTTGTCAACAGCATGTTTTTCCTGTACCTGACCGCCTCCATTGAGAAGTCCGTAGTCTTCTCTCCATAGCAGCATGGCCTCCTTTCATGCTTGTGGAGGTAAGGAAGCTGTTTGTGCAAAACAAAACATGGACTTTGGGTAGGAGTTCAGTCTCACTGCCCATTGGTGCTGAATTTTGAAAATACATACTTGAACACCCTCAGTGGCATGAGAGCTGTGACTTAGCATTTGTCATCAGGCTCATGGACTTTATTCTTCCCCCCCTTGCAAGTGTGTTGGACAGTGGGAAATTTAACATCAGCTGGAGCCACTGTAAAAATCCGTGCCAAGGCCTCGTCCTCAGTGAAGGATGACTGTGATGGGCATGGACGGAACCTGCGGTTGGGTGGGAGAAGGGTGTGTAAATGTAGCGGTGGTAGCTTTTTTTTTTTTGTTTGTTTGTTTGTTTGTTTGTTTACTTTGAGGAGGACATTGGAGTGCTAGTAGGGTCACCTAGACTGTTGGCAAAAGTTTTCTTGACTTTGTCCTGGACATGTAAAGAAGATAACCACATAACCTTCTAATAACAGACCCCTATGTTTGTTCTGAGCACCACATTCACACATCACACTGCAATGATTTACATCTCCTTCCAAACTTTGCCAAATTTCTATTGTTCTAGTTAATTATTGACCTTCAGCATGTGGTTTGCAAAAAAAGTACAAAAACCACAAAAGGGTTGCTTGTTTTAAAATCCATACAACGGTCAATAATCAATTGAAGGAATTGTCACACATTTGGAAAAAAAAATAAACAAGTCATGGCCTCAATGTAATGCTTCTGATGTTGTATGGTATTCTCCTAGAAAAATTAGCATGGGATCTTAAAGTAGCTAGTACTGTGTGTGTACTCCCCAAGTGTAAAATCTCTTTTTGTCATAGTAGGAAGGCTGTATTTCATTGCTAAGTGCTCTGTTCTAGATCTCTTGGTGATTCTAAAGCAGAATTCTGCAGTGTATCCTACTGAAACTAACAGTTACTTGATCCTATTAGCAATGTCTATGTTTGTAGTTCACATATATGCCTGTTCAAATACAATATCTTAACGGTTGTTCTATTTATGTTTGTGTTGTGCTGGATTTTTTTTTTTCTTTCTCACCTTTTTTTTTTGTTTGTTTCTTTTTTTTTGTTTTGTTTTGAGAGGCACAACTGGTTGGAAAACAACTTGGTTCCTCAAGCAATGTAACTGTACGGATATGAAGGAGGTTTAAAACCAGTTGTGATAAATTTTGAATGTGTCTACTTGTGCTATTGTGCCTCTGTTTCTTTTTTTTTTTTTTCCTCTCATTTTGTATTATCCTTAATTATGTCTCTGCATTGTATCAGCCTGGAGTTGGTACCACAAGTTTTCTTGTAACCATGATAATCTAATGCTATTATTGATTTAAATATCACAAATAAACATTAGATACAGCAGTGTCTGGTTGATGAGGTCTTATTTAATATTTTAAATTCAGTATCCAAATGGCTTAGATAACCACAAAACCTTTGTACTCCGTGTATTTTATAGCTTATTAGCTCACCCCAGTAATACATCAGTAGTTCTGAACTTGAGTCACTGTTCCAGCACTGTCTCAAAGAGATTGTTACATTATCACTTACTTACTTTGTCTTCCCCATTCCCTACATTGCAAATGCTTTAATCTGAGTAAAATCGGACTCAGTTTGTCGGAATAAAAGACGATAGATACGGTATGCTTCTTGCATACATTAGTGTTTAATTTTTATGCTTGTAACCAAAAAAAAAAAAAAAAAAAAAAAGAGTACCGTATTTTCCGGACTATAAGTCGCACCGGCGTATAAGTCGCAACAGCCAAAAA
>JAQNCB010000027.1:19301898-19312341 GCA_030068295.1 Euristhmus nudiceps | reverse complement strand
TTTTTCCTACCAATCAGCATTGGCCATTATATCCTCTGAGTATGAACAATGTAAAAAAATACTGTGTAGAGTCAGATCTCTTCAGAAGAGAATAAATACAGTAGGTACAATAAATACAACTAGGTATGACATCTAAAAACTGCATGCCTTTACATGGTAGTGAGATTTTTCTAAATTTCTGCATGAGTATTATAAACCTTATCTGATTATCACACAAGTTTGAAAAGTAAATTAGAATAACCTAATTAAACAAATGAGACAAACATATTAGACTTGTTGTTTTATTTACTGAGGAAAATGATTTAGTATTGAATATCAGTGAGTGGTTAAAAGGATTTTGAATTTCGCACCCAATTGTGTGGTAATAACTATAACCAAACATTTGTGGTAACTGTTGATCAGTCCTGCACATCGCCTCCAAGGTGGGTTGGTTTCCCCACAAACTGTTTACACAGAATCTCTATTGGATTAATATCAGGACTTTTATTTGGTCTTTCCAAAACAGTACATTTATCCCTCTTTAATTGTTCTTTTGTGGAATGACACATCTTTAGGGCAGTTGTTTTGATGTATGACCATTTAAGACCATTGACCTCCTCAACCAACAAAGATCACCTAAAGAGCAAAATGTGTAATAGTCCAGGAGATGTCAAAGGCACCCACTGTAACTTCTAAGGATGGCCAAACAGGGTCAAAATACCTGTACTGTGTGCAATTATATTAGTAAATGTCGCCATCATGAGGCGAAAGCTATAGGCGAAAGCTATTACACTAAGAAATATAAGAAAATGGTGGCCATCAATACAGAGTAGACGCGGATGAGGCGAGCAGTGAAAAACGGCTAAGTGGTAAATAGCTTGAGATGTCGAATGTAATTTGTACATATACAGTGGGGCAAAAATTATTTAGTCAGACACCAATTGTGCAAGTTCTCCCACTTAAAAAGATGAGGGAGGCCTGTAATTTTCATCATAGGTATGCTTTAACTATGACTATCAACAAAATGGGAGAAAAGAATCCAGGAAATCACATTGTAGAATTTTAATCAAATGGTAAGTTCCTCATTAAAATAATTATTTGGTCACCTACAAAGAAGCAAGATTTCTGGTTCTTACAGACCTGTAACTTCAAGAGGCACCACTCTCAACTCGTTACCTGTTTTAATGGGACCTATTTGAGCTCGTTATCAGTACAAAAGACACCTGTCCACAACCTCAAACAGTCAGACTCCATTATGGCCAAGACCAAAGAGCTGTCAAAGGACACCAGAAACAAAATTGTAGACCTGCACCAGGCTCGGAAGAATGAACCTTTAGTAGGTAAGCAGCTTGGTGTGAAGAAATCAACTGTGGAAGCAATTATTAGAAAATGGAAGACCACTGATAATCTCCCTTGTTCTAGGGCTCCTTGCAAGATCTCACCCTGTGGGGTCAAAATGATCACGGGAATGGTGACCAAAAATCCCAGAACCACATGGGGGAACCTAGGGAATGACCCGCAGAGAGCTGGGACCAAAGTAACAAAGGCTGTCATCAGTAAATAGGTCCAGTACATGTCCAGGCCCGTCTGAAGTTTGCTAGAGAGCATTTGGATAATCCAGAAGAGGATTTGGAGAATGTCATTGGGTCAGATGAAACAAAAATAGAACTTTTTGGTAAAAAATCAACTTGTGTTTGGAAGAGAAAGAATGCCGAGTTGCTTCCAAGGAACGCCATACCTACTGTGAAGCATGGCGGTGGAAACATCATACTTTGGAGCTGTATTTCTGCAAAGGAACCCTGGACAACCACTCCGTGTAAAGGAAAGAATGAATGGGGCCATGTATCGTGACATTTTGAGTGAAAAACCTTCCATCAGCAAGGGCACTGAAGATGAAATCTGGATGGGTCTTTCAGATTGACAATGATCCCAATCAATCCGCTTGGCAACGAAGGAATGACCTTCGTAAGAAGCGTTTCATGGTCCTGGAGTGGCCTAGCCAGTCTGCAGATCTCAACCACATCAGAAAACCTTTGGAGGGAGTTGAAAGTCCGTGTTGCCCAGCGACAGTCCCAAAATATTACTGCTCTAGAGGAGGTCTGCATGGAGGAATGGGCCAAAATACCAGCAACAGTGTGTGACTTACAGAAAATGTTTGACCTCTGTAATTGCTAACAAAGGGAACAAAGTATTGATATGAACTTTCGTTATTGATCAAATAGTTTTTCCCACCATAATTTTCAAATAAATTATTTAAAAAATCGGACAATGTGATTTTTCTGGATATTTTGTCTCTCATAGTTGAGGTATGCCTATGATGAAAATTGGAGACCTCATCTTTTAAGTAGGAGAACTTGCTATGCTAGTTTTATTTCTCTTGAAATTGTATGCTTTCTCTTTTTTTAAAAAAAAAAACTTGATCTTGGACTTTTCCACTCTCTGTGGGTCTGTTCTGCAATGCCAAGTTATCGCACGTGTGCAAGATAATTCTTCTGATCACAAAGTCTTATTTAAAACAGTCACTGACAATGGAAGATGAAACACATCAGCCATTCACCAATGAATGGGCTTTCTTCAAAGAAGGCTGAGTGTCGTGTCAAATTTCAATATGGTGCTTTGCACTGTGGTCATGGTTGATTTATTGCAGCCCCCTGAGGCGAGGAATGAAAAAAAAGCACTGAAATCAAGGCTAGAATTTGAGTAGACTGAAAGCTGCACAGCTACATGCCTTTTTTTTTTGCAAATGCTTACTTGCAAATGAAAATTAAGCCCTAGTGATGGCAAACTACAGAATTTTTGTTAGAGATATTCTGATAACACCTGCTTTGTGATTAATCTGCCAGATCTTTTGGTTTTATGATATTTCAGTTACAGTTAGGATTTTAATGCTACTGTGAACATGTATATTGACAAAAAAAAGCCATCAAGCTTTCTGGACTTGGGGCATTTCTGCTTATAGACTTGTGAGCATTTTGTATTTTGTGCTGTCAGTTTAGTTACTACAAGGGAGAAATTTAGAAGGCACCATGAGGGATGTGATTGGCATTATATGCATGACTAATGCAATCTAGGGAAAATAAATTAGGACATTATTTGCCAAGGCAACTAGATTATTTCCAGGACACAAAATTATTCTCATTTCCTAAACCCATTGTTGCAAAACAGTCATGATGTTGTACAGGGTATATCACAATGAAGCTGAAATATCTTCTGATCTTTGCTTGGATTGTCTAAAGAAATCATGTCTGGTTGGCTTGAGAATGACATTTAACCCAGCCACATGTGTATATAGTGGATGAAAAGATTGACAAAATACTTAGTGTTAAAAGATATAGCAAACATGGAAAAAGTGGGTAAAATGAAGTACAATAAAAAAAATTCAAATTAACTTATCTTCAAATATGAATAATGTGCTAAACAAAGTTATTAGTAATTTGCTTACTCCCAATTCCAAAATGAAAATACTTGATAAAATCACAAAGATATATTTATTATTTTAATGTACAGTTATATATATCCTATTCTGATGCTATTCATGCATGTTAGCTTGTATTTAAACAAATGGAAATACATCTAATCACTTACGACCGGGATCGGTTCCAACCAACTGGTCATAAATTGGATTGGGCGCAAGTCGAATGCCATTCAAAATAGCCAATGCGACATGACTTCTTTTTTCAAGTTGCAAAAACACGTGCATACACACACTCCCTTTCTTGTCTCGCTTTCATATCACGTGTGCAATGTCATGAGGTCTGTGCTGAATTGTAGCTCCGCCCACTTGTATTGCAGTGCACAGAATTTGAAAGGCACACTGACAAGAGAGCCATGGAAAAGTGACCACGCCCCCTTTCCCGCGTAATTTTCTAGGTTTCAAGGTAAGAGGGAGACCTTCTAAAAGAGAAAACAATTTTTACGGATGAATCCTGCAGTTTTGCATCAGTGCTATTGTGTTTGTGGTGTTTAATGGTACTTTTTTGATGGAGTTTGAATGTCATATCTGTGATGGTGCGGTGCAGAGGGACTGAAGCGCGTGACATACAGAGAACTCCCACTCATAAACACTTCTGTACATCCACTAGTACAATCGCTATTGAATATGTGCAGTGCTTACAGCGCATTGGGAACATGTGGTGCGGTCCCATTTTAAAGGTGCATCTACTGCCATACACGATGTCAATCTTTTGCGCTTTTAAGCCATGGTAACGGTGTAGGGTACAAGATTTGAGATGCTGCAAAGACTGTATCTAGTTACTGGGTGTAGTGGTAGACTGCTGTGTGAGAGTGAGATGCTGGGATACTGTGCTGCCGTAATTGTCGTACTCGTTGCCGGGCTGCTACGGGCTGCGGTGCCAGACATTGAATAAAAAAAAATAAGCATCTGGGGGTCGTATGTTACCTGTAGTCAGGTCAGGGTAGACAGCTGTGTATGTCCTGGAAGATATGTACTTTTTGTTTGCATCAATAAAGTCCTGTAGCATATAGGAACATAAAAGCAAGCAAGAAAATAAATAAAAATGACTTGGCATTTGGAACTTTGAATTCAGTTCAAGTATAAAACTGAGTTGGATGCAGTTAGAAGGGTGAATCAGCATTTTTACAGGAGCAGCCTGTGATGACCCGGGTAAGAATAGGTCATACGTAACTCCTGTGTGTTGTAAAAGGAGACGAGTTTTTGACACCTGCCCAAGGTCGATGGTTGGCTGTGCTTTGTCTAGGTTAGAAGCCCGCCTATTGGGCCTCCTGTAGTCCCCTAAAAAGAATGCAGCTAGGCTACGGGGACCTGAACTGACCTGGCACATTGGAAGGGTTAGGCAAAGATCACTCACCCAGAAAACATCGGCAGAATGATGTTGGTTTTGTCTTGAGGCAGAAGAGTCATCGACCAATGGCTTGAGATTGTTTCAAGGCAGAAGAGTCACAGACCAAAGGTTTGAGACATTCAGTGGCCAAGAAGATCGGTCAGTCAGTCAGACAATGGTTGGGCACCCTCACCTTTCAGTCAGGCACTGCATACCAAAAAAGACATGGGATCCTACTTGGGGTACCTTCGTCCCGAGAAAACGTCATGACATGTCAACCAATTCCCTAGGAGAAATATCATCAGAAGGTGAGACCCTCAGGCCTGAAGATGATCAACTTGCAACTGAGGAAGAGTCACACATTGTACCAAGTACTCAAGTTCGAAATGATGACTTTGGGCTAAACCCCGAGGGAAGTCACGGGTCTGATGCCAGTTCAATGAAAAGTATCATATGGTGACTTAACAAGAAACCAATCAGCATTGGTACTTGGAACGTCAGAACACTAAAAGAAGTGGCGAAACTGAACATCCTTATAGATCAACTGGACAGACTACAATTCCGCATCACCAGCCAAGCCGAAACTCGATGGGCTGGCAAAGGTCACTTCAGAACCCATACTGTCTACCACTCAGGATCTGAAGCTGGAGGCAACAGGGGCGTCGGTTTTGCAGTTCACCCGCTCATCAACAGTAGCGTCATGCGGTTCAATGCAACTAATGACCGAATGATGAGCATCCGAGTCCAAGCAAAACCACTACCAATCACCATCATCCAAGTTTATGCCCCAACCAGCGCCGCAGAGGAAGAAAACATAGACTTCTACAGCAATCTTCAAAGCCTGATGTTGGCAAAACACAAATGGATGATAGATGCATGGGGAAGCTCTGGCATGGAACCATCAATGAAAGAGGCTGGAAACTGCTGGAATTCTGTAAAGAAAACAGACTTGTAATAATCAACACCTTGTACGAGCATCACATCCGACGCAAGTATACCTGGATTTCACCCGACGGCAACACCAGAAATAAGCAGAAGCTGACCGAATCGAGGACAGATGGCTCGAATACGTCCAAAACATATACAAGGCAGAGATAAGAGACACTCAAACTGAAACAAACTGGAACAACCTCGAGCTCAAACCTCTCCCCTTACATAGCCAAATTGAGAGCTCTACAGAAATCTAAAGATGGCACAAGCTTGATTCCGGAATGAACGGGGCACACGCGACCACATCTTCAATCTAAGGGACATCATGGAAAAGTATTCAGCCAATAACAAACCACTTTTCCTTTGTTTTTTCAACTGCAAGAAAAAATTTCCTTTGCGTCCACTACTCACCACTCTGGGAAAACTATGAAAAACTAGGTTTTCCAGAACACATTGTGGCACTCATCCAGTCATGATATGACAAACAAAAGTCAAGCATCTGCACAAGTCACGGCACCACCAATACCTTTCAAAATGAAAAGGGAGTAAGACAAGGAATACTGTCGAGCCACTTTGCCAACCTTTCTCCCGACCTCAACTCAAGGTTGTCCTCTGGTGGCGGGGTCAGTCCTTTCCGGTTACTGCACTTATCAACTCTGGAGCTGACAAGACTCTCATTGACCGTGCCATTTGCCAGCAGCTGGGCATCACGACAGGGTCCCTTGAGGCCCCATTGGAGACCGAAGCTAATGCAGCCTAGAGATTTCTCAATCAGCAGCCTCAAAGCAAATACTGCATCTGTAGTACTCTGTCTTGGCATGAGACCATACTGCTGCTCAAAAATGCTAACTTTTGCCCTTACTCTAGCTTCCACTACTCTTTCCCATAACTTCATCGTATGCCTCAACAACTTTTATTCCTCTGTAATTGCCATAACTCTGCACGTCTCCCTTGTTCTTAAAGATCAGTACCAGCACATTTCTCCTCCATTCCTCAGGTATCCTCTCACTCTCTAAGATCTTGTTGCACAACCTGGTCAAAGACTCTACAGATACCTCTCCTAGGCACTTCCATACCTCCACAGGTATATTATTAGGATCAACTGCCTTTCCACTCTTTTTCCTTTTTGGTGCCCTCCTAACATCATCCTTACTAATCTTTGCTACCTCCTGGTCCATAATGGTCACCTCTTCTACTCTTAGCTCTCTCTCGTTTTCCTCATTCATCAACTCTTCAAAGTATTCTTTCCATCTTCCTATCACACTTGCAGCATCTGTCAATACATTCCTATCTCTGTCCTTGATCACACTAACCTGCTGCACATCTTTTCCATCTTTATCTCTCTGCCTCAACAACCTGTATAAATCATTCTCTCCTTCCTTGCTGTCCAACCGAGCATAGAAGTCATCATATGCCCTTTTTTGGCCTTTGCCATCTCCACTTTCAACTTGAGCTGTATTTCCCTGTGCTCCTGTTTACTTGTCTACTTTCCTTCCAGAAAACACACCAAGTACTTTCCTACCTGTCTCTCTGATCACATTAGCTGTAGTCGTCCAGTCATCTGAAAGTACCTCTTGAGCATATCTCAACTCCTCCCTGAAAACCACACAACACTCTTCCTTTTTCAGCTTCCACCATTTCGTCCTCTATTCTGCCTTTCTCCTCACCACCAGAGCCATTCTGCACAACACCATTCTATGCTGTCTGGCTACACTCTCACCTGCCACTACTTTGCAATCACTGATCTCCTTCAGATTACATCGTCTACACAAGATGTAGTCCAACTGTGTGCCCCAACCTCTGCTTTTATGTCACCCTCTGTTCCTGCCTCTTCTGGAAGAAAGTATTCACAACAGCCATTTCCATTATTTTTGCAAAGTCTGCGTCCATCTGTCCTTCTGCATTCCTATCCTGGATACCAAACCTGCCTATCATTTCTTCATCTCTCTTGCCTGCACCAACATGTCCATTGAAGTCAGCACCAATCAACAACCTTCTCCTTCTCTTCTAATTCACATCCTACCTGTGGGGCATAACTACTAACAACATTGAAGATCACACCTTCAATTTCTTACTTCAAACACATCACTCTATCTGACATTTTTTCACCTCCAGATCATTTCTAACAAATTCTTGCTTTAAGATTACTCGTACTCCATTTCTCTTCCCATCTACACCATGCTAAAACAGCTTGAACCATGCTCCCAGGCTTCTAGTCTTGCTACCTTTCCAGCTGGCCTCCTGAACACACAGTATGTCCACCTTCCTCCTTTGCATCATGTCAGAAGAACACAATTTCCTGCAGTGGCACATCCCAAAATAATGCCAACTGAAAGGAAATGTACAACATTGAGTGGTATTTCACAGTATGGGCTGGGCACTCATCCATTCGATAGCCCAATTTGATGGCATCCAGCATTTATTGGCCCAGCCTCTGCTTATTTTCTTGTGGCAATCAATGGTAAATGAGCATTTGGTGTGAGGATGAGATGGCTACCCATTGTACAGTACTGCAGTGTGTGCTGTTCAAGCTTTCTCTCATTTAGGATCGATGCCAAGAGCATCAGCAAGATACCAGAGCAACTTTGTCTTTGTTTAGTGACTGCTAGCTAAAAGACAAACACTTCAAGAAACCTGAAGCGCAGGTGCATAAAGATGTTCTTTCATTAAGTGCAAGATGAAGATCTTGTGCCAGGACCCAGGAGAGAGATGTTATGTTGCCCTGATGGCTGAAATGAACACGTGGCAACATTTGGGAGCCTCAGAACTTCAGAGCCAGGTGACTTGCCCTCAACTGTACCTGGTCAAAATGACCTTCAACCACTTCAGGCAGACATATGAGCCTTGTACCTCTTTTACGACACATTACTGCATAGTATGTGAGGGAAACAACTGTGGTTATATGTGCCTTAGAAGTTATTTGGTAGTTATCATGATGTATGTTCACATTACTTTGAACATTGGAAGAGTAAGTGGTATTCTGAGAATAATGGTATAGTGACTTGGACAGAAAACAGTTTGAACTACTATATGCTGTATGAAATGTGGGGATGTAAAAAAATTACTTGTAGTTCTAAAACAACTTCAATCAAACTTCATTTCAAACAAATAGTATTTATAAAACTATAAAGGTCAGGTCATCAGAAATAGACATTATTGCATTAAATAACAATTTGAATACACAGTAAAATAGAGATATAATGTAGTCACAAAAAATAACTAACTAAATAAATAAATGAATACATTTTAAAATCTGATGAGACAGATATGCTTCCATAGTAATTTCTTTTGTCAGGATCATAATAAATTCAAATTTCTTTTCACAGTTTGTTTTGTACCTTTTTTTATGACGTACAATGTTTACCCACCATTTTTACAGGTAGTGGTAAAGACACGAAGTGAATACCAGATGGAGCAGAAGAATAAGACCAAGATAAAGGTGCCTAAGGTGGATGAGTACACCATAAGCTTCACTGATGGTGTGTCAGAGAGACTGAAGGTATGTTTTATACCACACAAATAACTTTAAATAATTGCTATTTAATTTTAAATAGACAGAAACATTGCTTTTGTATATTGTAAGTTACACAATAGTAGTCTCGGTTTTTAGTGCTTTACTAGTCGCTTTGTTGGTCAGTAAATTTTCAGGAAAGAGGGTTTTTAAAGCAGACTTCAGGGATTTAGCCACTTCTTACTACTTTGAAATATTAGACAAATAAATAAAATCCGAACATATTTATAGATACATATTTTCAAGCCAAATCATCATTATATACCTTTGAGTTTTGATTTCGTTTTATTGCATCAGGATATATGAATTGAATGGTTAAATGTATTGTTTTCCTTAAATTTCTCAGAGTTGAGTTTGCTCTTCTAATTAATGTAATTTTATTTTCCAAGCCACTTTATTCTTTATTACGGTCATGGAGAGGGTGGAGCCTATGCCAGTCAGGGCTTGAACAGCTTGCCAGACCATCACGGGGCCAAAACACACACACAACCAATCACACTCACACCCACACCTGGGGCAATCCCAATTTTTAGCCGGATGTGCATGTTTTTGACCTGTGGGAGGAAATTTACACAAATTTACACCCTCAAGTTTTGTTGATTCTATGCTCCTCACATCTCACCATGTTTCCCCGAAAAAAAAAACAGTAGGTACACAGTTGATGTAGGCCTTTACAAAATAGTCTATAATATTATGCCATTATCCTAGATATTTTTAGTGATGAATAAGTGACTGCACTCTGAAAAAATGTTGAAACAATACAATTGATCACATAAACTTGTTGACAGTAACTCAGTGAAAAAAAAATGTGAATAAATGAGTCAACATCAAATATTTCATATGTATTTATTGGTACACCAACGGGAAACAAAGCCCCATTTACAGGCTCCATACCAAAGGGAGATTTGGAACAGCCAATTAGCCTACTGTGCACGTCTTTGGACAGTGGGAGGAAACCAGAGAACCCAGAGGAAACCCACGCAAGCACAAGGAGAACATGCAAACTCCACACAGAACCACCCAGGCTGGGAATCGAACCCAGGCCTTCTTGCTGTGAGGCGAATGTGCGAACCGCTACACCACCGCGCCGCGTTTTATGATTGACATATGATTGATTACTTGTTTTTATTTAGTTGAGTGTTGCTTAGATAAGATAAGATAAGATAATCCTTTATTCGTCCCACAAACGGGGAAATTGCATTGTTACAGCAGCAAAGTGGA
>JAQNCB010000027.1:19221279-19232770 GCA_030068295.1 Euristhmus nudiceps | reverse complement strand
TTATATTGTTTATTTATTTAAATACATTTATAATATATGTGTGTTTATATATATAAAAAAATATATATATATATATAAATAAATACACACACACACACACACACACACACACACACACACACACACACACACACACACACACCTCATTCTCTTACTCCAGAATAAACATGCTTTGTACTGAGCTTTTGGCTTCTGTGCCAAAGGATGAGCATTTTATTGCTGTCTTTCATTTTGTCTTATTCATACACAGTGTATTTTTTTTTCTCCAGCTGTAACTGAGGGATGCTGTACCTCTTGTGGAAGATGCTTGTCATTCTTCATTTTAAAACCACCTCATCATATCACAGTGATGACTGCTGACTTGGATTTTATTTTGGCTTAAAGCTCAGCAGTATTCAGAACAGTTTACTCAATTTGGAGATTTCACTTATAAAGCTGAAAGTATTCATTTATTGAACAGATGGAGCATCTTAAATCTGCATCGTCTAATAGTGCCGTTCAGAATTACAATATTTAAAATGCAACAGATCATGCTTGGTTTGATTTCACAAAAATCACACTCCTTTTGAAGTTTCAGCTCAGTGCAGTCGTCTGCTCACTGTGCAGTTTGCAAAGAACATGCTGGGAGTAGCAGGCCGTGTTCACACACACACACACACACACTTCTGGTGTAAATATTCCAGTCCCAAACCATTCCATCCATGGTCATGCAGTCTCTGTGACTTTGCTTTTCTGAGTGTAAATATTTATTTTTTTAATATTGTAGTTAAGATTAAGCTTCAGATTTATTTTAAGATCAAGTTAAGATTAAGCTTCACATATTACTGTATTTTCCGGACTACAAGTCGCAGTTTTTTTTTTCTTCATAATTTTGCCAGGGGTGCGACTTGTACTCCAGTACTTTTTTTTTTTTTTTAAACCAGCCAGCCAGAATAGTTACCTAACAAAGTTACTCGCCAATCAGAAAATCAACTCGCCAAAGCGTGTCTGATCTCACTGAGTTCAACCCTTGGTAAAAATGACAGAAGATTATATATTATACAATTGTTCATAACTAATATGCATTTTATTTTATTTCAAGAGTATTTTTATTATGTTGTTCAATAAAAGAATGAGAACTCCGAGCACCACAATAAAACTCTGAGCACCAGAATCAAATAAAAAATAATTATGATATTGCAAAAAACTTGGCAAATGAGTTAAATAAAAAAAATAAAATTGAGCACCAGAATTTAAGTCAACCGGGGAGTCCTGCCAATTTTAAGTTGCTGTAAAAAAAAAAAAAAAAGCAGCATAAAAAGATATTTACTGAGGTACTTCACATTGGACTAGAAACTAAAATTTCCCAAAAAATGCGACTTGTAGTCCAGTGCAACTTGTACATTTTTTTTTTTTCCCTCTTTATCATACATTTTTGGCTGATGAGACTTATAGTCTGGTGTAACAGTCTGGAAAATACGGTAGTCTGCAATAAAGGCAGCTTGGATCTCATCTGAACAGATCTCTTGATTTGTGGTGATTACCAATTGTTTAAAATAAAATCCGTTTATTTCAATATTAATTGGTCTGTGTTTGACAATTTAATTGATGTAACGCATCGAGAGATGGTTTAAAAAAAAAAAATGTAATAAATAAGTAAAAAATTCAATACAGATGTGACCATTCAAATCAGCAGAGATGAAAAATGAATCCCGATGCCCTTTTAAACAGTGGAGGGTGTAATCTACTTTTGAGTTGAGCTGATCAACGTCGTACGTCACTGTCAGGTGTTCAGATGGAATGAGACATGGCAGCAGTCGCAAGTGACTTTGAAATCGAGGATGCACTGACCAGTTTCAAATCGGAGGTGTGGCAGCATTTTGGCTTCTCTGTGGGTCGAGTGAGATGAGTTGTAGCCTTCTTCGACCGAAGCTCCACAGACACCACTGTGTTTAGCATCCAAACAGAAAGTGCTACTCAAGTACGCAAACGAACACAATCCAATTATGAACGTTGCAACGCACTGGAACAGCATTCTCGATACATGATCTGAACACATCTCGGACAACCAGCTGTGGCAGACGTCCGACCAAAATTGACACACTGGATAACCGACATCCATGATGCTGAGGATACAGTGAACCGCCTTAAATCTGTCAAGACTGCCACCACCATGCTGAGCAATGAAATCCCTGTCGGTGTCTCCTCATGCCACTAAAGCACATGATTGAGAAGTGCACCCAATGAAGACTCCACCACCGTGAGCATCATGAAGCGCCATCCTCAGCAATCTGTCAGACCGATACAATGGGAATACACTAGCTGCTGGAGTGCACTGCAGTGGACACCAGATTCCGAACCCTGCCTCATCTAAAGAAACACCAGAGCCAGGATGTGCTGCACAGGCTGAAGGAGAAAGCTGTGCAGCTGCACAACCAGGTATTTATTTTTATGCATCTCCCTTTCTAATACTGTTTAATGTATAGAGATTTTCTCTGAACATGCGTGCACGTTTTTTTTTTTTTTTAAATAACTTGGTTTATGATCTGTATATAATTTTTCTCCCAATTGTCTTCCAGGTGTTTTGGGGGTTGGTTTTTTTGGTGCAAGTGTTGCTTCTGAGATAAGACAAGACCTCCGTCTCTGTTATACTGATTTACTTAGTTAACTCTATCCCTGCTATTTACAGACCAATTTCCCTGTGGGCAAAACAGATGATGGAAGATCAGGTACCAGTGCGCACACCTGCAGCAGAGCAGCCTGCTGACCGGGTAGACATAGGAGCTCCGCTACAACAACCTCCTCCTAAGAAGACTGCATTGGAATGTCTCCTTGGAGACCTTCACTCCCACCTACTTCTCTTAGCCTCTGTCTACAAGAAATTCATTCTTGGTTCTCTTCTAACTTTCTCAAACTTAAAAGCTCTAAAGTCCTCCTGGTAGGCACCTCTTTCACTCTCTCCAAGTCAAAGTTTTTTTCATTGCCATCAACAACTCCACTGTCCTTCCTTCCCCGCAGGTTAAGTCTGGGTGTCATCCTCAACAGTACACCGTCTTTTCATTCTCACATTAACAACATGACTCGTTCTGCATATTTTCACCTGCGCAACATCTCATCTGCACCCTTCCCTCACACCACCTGGATTGATTATTGCAATTCACTTCTCTTTGGTCTCCAATAAATCCCTGCAGAAACTGCAACTCCTCCAAAACTTTGCAGCACGTATCATTACACAGACCCCCACCATTTACCACATCACCCCTGTCTTACAAAAACTCCACTGGCTTCCCGCAAGACAGAGAATTAATTTCAAAATACTTCAGCATCTTCAAAGCGCTTCACAACCTGGCCCCACCACACACACACACACACACACACATCTGACCTCCTTCACATCTCCACTCCTGCCCACTCTGCGCTCCTCTTCCACTCTCCAGCTCTGTCCCCCCCTGTTCGCCTCATCACCATAAGGAGTAGAGCATTCAGTCACTCTGCTCCCCAGCTCTGGAACTCTCTCCCTCCTGACCGCCGAACCATAGATTCCCTGCCACTCTTCAAACCCAGACTCAAAACTCACCTGTTCAGACAATCGTACACTACCTAGTCACACACACACACACACACACACACACACACACACACACACACACACACTCACATGTTATCCTAGGTTTTATTTTGTTTTTAATATTTGTCTTTCACTGTACAGTGTCTTTGGGTGTTTTGAAAAGTGCTTTTTAAATAAAATGTATCATCTTCCTTAAAATTCAAGTCAATGTGCATTCAAGCTTATACATGTGAAAAAATTCTTCTGGTAAACTGTCAGCAAATCTAGGGTCAATAGGTCTATTTTTTATTGTTTTTTTTTTAATTATTATAATTTGGATTCAAATGGTACTCACTGCTGAAGCTGCTTTTTACAGACGAAGGACAGTGCATTTCAGATCTGTCCCATTTGCGCTCAGATCTCATCCTTTGGGATGTGTTATGGGGACATGTGGAAAATGCATAATAATCTGTTGCTATAACTTTTTTTCTCTCTTATTTGCTTTTCCTTAAATAACTACTTTAGCTTAACTGTCCCACAAATTTCTCCTCTGATATTAAAACGGGAAATTTTCCTTATCAGCGAGTTGGAAAGTTGACCTAGTCTGTCATGTGCGTCCAAAATAAATAAACCCACAGGAATACCATATTTTCCGGACTACAAGTCGCAGTTTCCCCCCCCCCATAGTTTGGCCAAGGAGTGTGACTTGTATGTTAAATTAACACACTTTTTTTTTTTTTTAATAAATAGGGTTATAGATATAAAACACATCAAACTGTAGAGTTTAAATTGAAATGAAGAGTCTGTTTTAACATGTTTGAGCCAACAGTCTAATGTTTCGGTGGAACTACATGTCCCTGTGTGTAAAGGTGAGCCTTTTTCCTCCCTGCTCTGCACCTCACACACCAACATTTTCGTTACGCCTGGTCACGTCATGTTTTAGTCACCAAAGATCCCTTTTTAGTGCGTCATCGGTCACATTGTCTTCATACAAAAAAGGTGTGTTCAAATCATTTAAACACTGCCCCCAAAATGCGACCTATACCCCAGTGCGACTTTTACATGTTTTTTTTTTCTTCATTATGCCATTGTTGGATGATTCAGCTTGTACTCCAGAGCGACATATAGTCCGGAAAATACGGCAAGTTGAAGTCTATTCTGGGTTAAAATTTGAGCAATGTATTACTCCAAGAATTGGTATTCAGGAAAGGTTTTATTAGTGTAGCCGGGACTAGATGTTCCTCTATACAAGACTACAACATAAAATTATACAAGAGACCCATAGTATACTTTAAGATGACAGCTCTAACTGTGAAACGGCCCAGTTAGAGTCTAGTAGACTACATACTGCACAGACACACACAAACTGTCTCCATAATGGTGTTTGCACACCAATTTAAAATTTTAGTACAAGCGCAAAGAAATTCAAGGAAATCAGCTTTTATAAAAATGTTCATAGAATATGTGTGTATTTAAACTGTGCCAGAGACCGTTTAGGTGATCTGTGTGCTTGAGACAAGCTAATTGGAACTGAGCTCTGAATATGCTAGGGCCAAAAAAAAAAAAAAAAAAACACCCTTGTTTCCAGTCACCCGACAGACTCGCTTTTTTTCCCACCAACTGTAAAGTTTTTTTTTCATGTGTTCTTGGAACTCCGTGGTTATTTAATAACAGACTGTTATTTGGTGTCAATAGGTACACTGTCTCAGAGTCTCAAGCGGGAAAGTTTGTGGGTTGCACTTGACCGGTGCTGAGCGAGAAGGGGATGTGCGTGCAGTGCGCAGAGGGAAGGGAAAAATCCAACACGCCTTACAGACCTACCTACTCAAAATTATTCGGCAATGTTACCGGAAACAAAAGGTTTTGGCCTAAGGAGCTAACAAGTGTTTACAGCAATCCCATTAAGTGGCTCGTTTATATACTTGCATGAGCACAGTAGAAAACTGGCATTGTAATGGTTTGTTTACAGAATTAAAAAAAATAAAATAAAAAAAAAATAAAAAAAATAGTATCTACTAGAAGGACATAGAAACAAATTTACATTTTTATGGTTTATTTTTTTTTTCATTTTCAATTGTGATAATGATACTACATGCTTGAGTAACCATGACAAAATGAGTATCATGTTTCTAGGATTATTCACTCGGAATTGGGGTTTATTGTTTGTTTTTTTTTTTAATTCCTGGACCAATCAGATTGTGCCATCCCCATGGAGGCTATACTAATATAGATATTATAATGTTTTAAACCAAATAAGCTGCTGAATCCTATTCAAAACACCTCAACTTGGTTGCTTTAGTAAACTTTCAGCCATCACCAATTGTGGCATCACAAATAGGAAATAAGCATGGAGCATAATCAGCATTTCATTTTTAATTTTAGTTCCCCCTACCCCTCTCATTGGTACTAGCTGAAAGGAGGTAGTCTCTCTTTTCCTTATTTGCTGCCTGTGTCTCTCAGGAAAACTGAGTCCAGCAACCCACACAGAGTGTGCGAGTCTGCTAGCCTTCTTTCACTCTTTAATTAGTTCGTTCCCCATAGAGATGCTAAATTGGGACTCCTAAAAGCAGGTCTTTTTGTCATTGCGAAAAGAATGTGTGTTTACATACTGCCTGAATTATCCCTCTTGCTTTTACAGATTGACCACACACTAGCAGATTACTTATTTTTCTGCCGGTGTGTATAAACCGTGGTGTCTGCATTCTCCTTTGTTCACACCACCCTCAATCCCTTTGTATGTATAATCAAGTTTATCCTTTGACCATGGCAGTTTGAAACCTGTCTAGATCGATTGACTGAATCAGTCTTTTAGTTGAAGTCAGAGATCACACTGTCAAGACTGACGTAATGCAAAACAATTCACGGAGATGCATGTACAGATGAGAGGGGTTTTTTTTGTTTTTTTTTTACATTTTTATACAATTCAACAAATTCATGAAGCTATAAGGGGTCTATATTAATTCTATTAAAAATTTATTTGGAAGCACAAGTTTGTTGTTTCCCGCCCTGAATCAGCAATCTTCGCAAGAGGCCGAGAACCATGGTTCCCTCAGCATTGGCCGCTCTGCAATCTCCACGAGTGCTGTGACAGAAGCAACACCCATCATACACAACCTGTAGGACTCTTTCAGCAGTAGTAAGTTGACAGCAGCAAGTGCCACTAGGGGCACCCACCCACGCCAATAACAACATAGAAATGAGCGATAGTCAAGAAAATCGGCGAGGTTTTTTTTTTTGTGAAAAAAAATGTGCCCTAGACGACAATTGAGCCCTAGACGACTGCCACATTGCCCATAGCAAAAACCGCCCCTGCGCTAACCCACTCAACTGGGAGATGTTCCTATGTGGCCAAAGTTTGAAAGCTTTATTCTTTCTGCTTTCCTAAATTACCACCATTCATATGGCCAAAATTGTGCAGCATTTTAGAAGTTGTGTGTATTCCTATTCCCCCCCCCCACCTCTGGACCTTGAAGGGGAATTCAGGAAAGAAAGGATGGGCAAATTTCCTAGACTGTAGACAGTTATCCAAATTTCCATATATTGAAAACTGTTTTTACAGTAGAGGATGTTGGAACTGAGCTATAGTTTACCTACCGCAGGAAGAAGCTTGCACATGTTATTTGTGAATGAACTCTGGCAACAATTAATTGTAATTCTGTTGTCGCACATCAGATGTCCTTTTTGCAGCTTTATTTTGATCATGCCAAATTAAATTATTTTTCCCCTCTTTAAGCTTGTATCACTCTAAAGAGATACAAGTGTGTGTGAGTGTATAACAAATATAATTATACACACACCATCTTTCTGCAAAAAACACTGTACTTGAGCAACTCCTTTCAAAACTGAAAAAAATGGATTAGCAATCTAAAAACAAATCTTTTCTGTTATTAGGTTCGGTGTGTGTGTGTGTGTGTGTGCACGTGTTTTGTGGGGGTAGAGGAGCAGGGATTGCCAAGGTTTTGTCCCCAATTTAGACATGACCAGTTCCCACTTTGGCAACCAACCAGGAAGGGTGAGGCTATGAAAAGTTTCTTTCAAGGTACGGACTGCTTACTCATGCAGTGTCGGGGGTGACCATAACAGACTCAATGAAAGTGCTGTCTGCATGAGCTTGGCTAGTGCCACTGTAATGAATGGGAGAAAGTCTTGCCACACCACCCCTCCCTTGCGGAGATCACAAGCAAGTTTTGGTTTATTGAACTTCCAATCATAGTCTATGGCATCACAGATTCCAACTCATGCTCTATAGATGATCTTGTGTGTGCACGCGAGAGAGTTAGTTAGATTTACTACTTTTCTCAGGGGTCACCAGAGTGAATCATCTGTTTCCATCCATCCCTGTCCTCTCACACTTTCGGCATCTGTCAATACATTCCCATCTCTGTCCTTGATCACCCCAACTTGCTGCACATCCTTCCCATCTCTGCATCGCCAGCCTGTATAAATCATTCTCTCCTTCCTTGCTGTCCAACAAAGCATACAAGTCATCATATGCCCTCTGCTACCTCTTTCACCTTACACTGCATTTCCCTGTACTCCTGTTTACTCTCTTCCATCCTGATAATGTCACTTCACCAATTTCTCTCTGTATACACTCCTGCACTTCCTCATTCCACCACCAAGTCTCCTTATCTACTTTACTTCCAGAAGACACACCAACTACTTTCCTACCTGTCTCTCTGATCATATTAGCTGTAGATGTCCAGTCATCTGAAAGCAGCTCTTGACCACCCAGAGCCTCTCAACTCCTTCCTGAAAACCACAAAACTCTTCCTTTTTCAGCATCCACCACTTCGTCCTCTGTTCTGCCTTTGTCTTGCTCACCACCAGAGTATGCTGTCTGGCTGCACTCTCACCTACCACTACTTTGCAGTCATTGATCTCCTTCAGATTACTTCGTCTACACAAGATGTAATCCACCTGTGTGCACTAACCTCCGCTTTTATCAGTCACCCTCTGTTCCTGCCTCTTCTAGAAGAAAGTATTCACAACAGCCATTCCCAATCTCTTTGCAAAGTCCACCACCATCTGTCCTGCTGCATTCCTATCCTGGATACCAAACCTACCCATCACCTCTGTTGCCTGCACCAACATGTCCATTGAAGTCAGCACCAATCACCAACCTCTGTTCTGGGGATACTCTGGATCACTTCATCCAACTCACTCCAGAATTTCTCCCTTTCTTCTAAGTCACATCCTACCTGTGGGGCATAACCACTAACATCGAAGATCACATCTTCAATTTCTAACTTCATGCTCATCACTCTGACTTCCTTTTCAACGCCATAACATTTCTAACAATCTCCTCCTTCATGATAATTCCTACTCCATTTCTTTTCCCATCTACACCATGATAAAACAGCTAGAACCCTGCCACTAGACATCTAGCCTTGCTACCTTTCCACCTGGTCTCCTGAACACAGTGTCCACCTTCCTCCTTTGCATCATATCAACCATCTCTCTAGCGTTTCCTGTCATAGTCCCAACATTCAAAGTCCCTACCCTCAGGCCCAGACTCTTACTATGCCTGCGGGCCTGTTTTCTTCCTCTCCGACTCATAGCAGTCCAATTTCCACCAGTGCCCTGTAGCTCATCAGCACAAATGGCGGTCGTTGTTAACCCGGGTCTCGACTGATCCGGTATGGAGGTAATAGAATTGATTCGCATATTTACTTTGGCACAGTTTTTACACCAGATGCCCTTCCTGACGCAACCCTCTGCTTTTATCCAGGCTTGTGACCGGCGCAAGAAGACCCCTTTAGGCTGCATTTTTGAGATAGATAGATAGATAGATACATATATAAAATGATATAATGTGTGTGTAAAATTTCTTTCCCATTTAGTGCTTACATTTGGAATCCATAATTGAAGGACTCACTAATTCATTTGCATAACTCATGGTGGGTGGAAAACCACAAGTAGTTCTAGTTGTAAAGTCTGCAGATTTAATTCTTTCAAGACTTTGTAAAGGCATTTTGGCTTGAGATTGTTTGTGCAGAGGAATCTATGAATTTGTATCACTGGAGACTTTCCAATGTTTACACAAACTTTGGCACAATTACTTTCCTTCGATTAGGTGGGCGGGGCTAAACATTTGTAAAATTTATACCATCGCCAATCACAATACTTACTCTAATCATCCAATTAAAAATATGAAACTGGGGTTGGAGTACATTGCTGGGTTTACATCTCGATCACTGGCTGTCAGTCAATACCACCCAATTTACATTTTTACCACTAGGGCATGAAGAATTTTCTTTTGATGCGTAGTGGCAGAGGTTTGTAATGTACAGGAAATGTGACAGGAGTTGTCTTTCCGTGTAGTAAAAGGTGTTTCCAATTAAAATCATGCACACATTTAATCTAGCTTCTATAAATCCTAGCTCAGTTGCTGACTGAGCATAAGAAGCACTTTTCAGACCAAGTTGTTTGATTGCACTGTGTGAGGAAGTGGAGAGGAAAGAGCCCTTTTGTGCATTAGGATGTTATGAAGATAGCAAGGATTATTTTCTTGGAGTAGTCATTCATTTATTTAGGAATAAAACAGTGGACCTTATATTTATTTAGTCTGCCTCTTGCTTTTATTATATTTAAGAAGCTCAGGAGCCAAGAGTCTTGATTTTCAATGTAGGATCTCTGCAATGGCGATGGTTCAAAAGCTCCAGCTAGCATCCTATGGGCTTCTTTCTGGGGAAACCATTAAATATTGTTTTATTTAAAGGCGGTGGGGAGTACAAATTTTCCATTTAGTAAAATTTAAACTTCAAAATTCTGTTGCCATCCCTGATTACATTAGAGTATTTATTAATTTAGGTCCAGCATTTACCAGTGAGCTGTCAGAAAATGCTGAATTAATTTCTTGGAATAATGTAATTGAAAAATTAGAATCATTTGACCCATTACGACCCCTAGTTTTTCCCAATGTCCAAGTTTTGTCTCTTAGGGGCCCGTTTGTCCCCATAAAATTTTGATCTGTAATGAATGCTGGAGAAGTCAATATTGTAATCCAGTCACGTTTTTCTTCCATCTGTATTCATGTAGTTCTATACTAGAGACCTCTCAGGTCTTGAAAAAAAATCAACGTGTCCTTCAGTCATTCTGTACGACTGACGGATTTTATATATGGCGTAGTCGTTACGCAGCAAGGTTTAATATGACAAATGTAATTCTTATTTTTCTCTTCACCCTTAATAAACTAGGAAATGATTTCATATTCACCAATATTAAGGGGGTCCTTATTTTTCCAAGCAGCAAAACATTTTGTACACCAATTCGACACTGGCCTGACTGTCACTGTGGTTTTGGAGAGGTCGCTTCAAAGACGAGAGTATAATCGTTTCTTTAGGATAAGAAGAGTAAGTGCAAGTATGAAAGTAAGTGTAAGATGTGCTGTACATTTCCAGCAAAGTTTATTTTTGTGTGTCTTGTAGATGCATTCAAGTTGTCGTACTTTACAACGGTACTAGAATATTGCTGATTCTTAAAATACGAACATGACTTTTTTATTCTAATATTTATTAGCATGAACACACACTGAAGCATGACTACAAAACTTACTAAAATCAGTTTTGGGGTGGCAGCAGTCATTTCCAAGTGTGTCATTATGCGTGACAGTACATTATTTTCTTATAACTATATCCTCAAAGTTGTCTTTGTATTGATGGTATTTTGTAGTAGTTAGCATGCACAGCAGCCTCACACCAAGAAGGTCCTGGATTTGGCAAGGGCATTTCTTGTGGAGCATGTTTTCACCATATTTCTCTCTATACTCTAGTTACTCTGGTTTTTTTGTACAGTCCAAAAGACAGGTATGGTTTATGTCTTGGCCCCGCTAATGACTGGCAAGCTATTCAGAATGCACTTCACCTTTCGCCCAGAAAGTCTCCCCATGACCCTAGTACACCCCCTGGCAAAAATTATGGAATCACCAGTCTCGGAGGATGCTCATTCAGTTGTTTAATTTTG
>JAQNCB010000027.1:19207710-19219222 GCA_030068295.1 Euristhmus nudiceps | reverse complement strand
CTCATTGTTCCACTTGGGTCCCTCTCGTTCACACACGTATTCTGTCTTGGTTTGGCTAATCTTCATTCCTCTCCTTTTCAGGGCATACCTCCGCCTCTCCAGGTTTCCCTCCACCTGTTCCTTACTCTCACTACAGATCACAATGTCATCTGCAGACTATTCACTTGAAATATTTTCTCGTTTCCTAATTGGTGAAAAACCTTAAATATTCTGAATGAAGAACAAAAATTATTGAATTCAAGTTTTTTTAATGATTTGGAGAAAAATTCAGATCTCAGCATCACACTCAATCTGAACACCCATATCATGTGTAAAATTTCCATGTCATGTTTCGCCCCATTCAAAATATTTGCTCCTCGCTGATTGGTGGAAAGACACCAGCTAAATCCTGGTATTCTTTCTTGCAAATGCTCCTCTGCACCCATGGCAGATGGCTCTACCTGTCCGGCGTCTTGATTTAGTTAGTACAATTTACAATAAAGCATTGTGGTCCAGAGCTGTCAACTCACTTTCTCATTATTTAAAGTGTTGGCAGCCATATCTAAGAGTAAATGGCATTGACGAAGAATGGCACCAACTCCCACACTGTCAGTGGGGTGTACCCTATATGTTCATGTCCAAGCCATGTTATTCAGCGCTATCCTATGTGCTCAACAGATGTCTTAGCAGCTGCACTACTATAAATATCTCAAGTGTACTGTAACCATTGGCATTTGTTTGTCTGACTGAAATCCATCCAGTAGTTTTATTAGTAAATTGTTTAGTCAGACAGTCAATGTTACCTGACCTGAGCACTAGAAATTTGTTTTTACCAATGATTTATTCCTATTAATGATGTGCCAGTTCCCAAAAGTTTGGTTTGGTTGTACCTATAGAACCAAGATCATTTTTAAAACCAATATACGCTGTGTTCCAGTTTAAATAAAAAATATGTATTTATTGATATTGGTAATCCTTACAGTATAATTTGTGCACATTTAATGTTTAAACAATAGAGACATTTCAAGGTAAAGGACAAAAACGTCACTATTCTGTGGATTCTAGCCGCCACTGAACTGCAGAGATTGGCAGTACCGCGGGACGGGTTTGACGTCCCTTGTGGAGATGCTAAAGCATTCTAGTGACTCTTGGGAGAAGAATGCTGCCAGAGATGAGCATTATGGTAGATCCAAAATGGCTTGTGCAGCTAAATTAAGCATGTTTTGCCAACTAGGCTTTTCTGTTAAGTTAGTTTGCAAACAAAAAAAACCCGCGTTGCACAATGGACACCAAAAGCAATCCATGATTTCATAACCTGAGAGTAGGCTGCATAGCCATCAGCATGATTCTGCCCTGTGATGGTCTGGCGAGCTGTCCAGTTTGCGCTCTGCCCTCACCAGAGATGGGCGCCAGCCTCCCCACGACCCCAATTACGATTAAATGGTTCAGAAAAATGAATTATCATCTCTAGTACACACACACACACACCAGTGTGTCCCTTTAACATCCTCAATACAGAGAAATCAGATATTGAAAGGATGATCCAGGAGTATAATTAAAGTGAAAAATTTCACTAACCAATAGCCATCACCATGAAACGTTCTGCTGTAGATACAGAATATTTGATTTGCACGAAAAATATCACCTCAGTTTGAAAAAAAAAAAAAAACTTGGACATTTTAAACTTTATAGTACATATCCAAAGTCCTACTTAATGTGTAACAGAGAAATCCATAATAAAGCACGACGTGAGCTGCAACACCCCCCCCCCCCCATACCTCAGGAGTTAATTACTCTGAAGTTTCAGCTATTTAACTTTTTAAATCCTCAAGAAATATTCAGTAAATTTCTACTCCAGATAAAATAAGGGTGATTTTTGTAAAAATCTCAGCCTATTAAATCTGATCTCAGTGGGTTAAATGTCAGAAAATGGCTTTCCATTTAATAACAGTTTTCTTCACTCAAACATGTCACACTTTGTTGAGCCCTGAACACAGTTGCCTTTCTCACTGATCACACCAAGCAGTATGACATGAACCAAAAAAAAAAAACCCCACACTATTTACCTGCATGCAGAACAGCGCCTATGTTTTGAACAAGTCAGTATTTGGGGCTCGTTAAACCTTCAGTCAAATGAGTGGAGTGTTTTTGCTTGATTCTTTTTTTAATGTTAGTTTTTAGAGCTTTGTTGCGCATCATTATGAATCCATTCCAGCATCAAAAAGAGAGTTTTGGAAGTCAGCTTTTATTCCAAGGTTATTTACAAGCTTGTTTTGCCAGATGGCACCAAACACCATGACGCACCCTTTAGGAGATGCATTTGTTTGTTTGGTGTTTATTCTAAACCCATGTATGGTGTTACTAAACAGTATATTTGAATTACATCTTTGTTTTTAATGACAGAGTTTGTGATTTAAAAAAAAAAAAAAAAAAACACTGCTGAGATCATTGTAGATTTTTTTTTTTGCCATGACATGTGGAGCGCTGCTGCAATGACTGTCAAGGCTCCCATATCGCCTCATCCACAGTGCATTATGGGAATTATGATCAAGAAAGATCAGACAATTGAAAAAATTTATATAACTACATATTAAGTTGCCATGAAGAATATGTAAAAAAAAAAAAAAAATTACAAAGAATGTGATTTTACGTTTTCCTCTACCCCAGAGTCAGGTTACTGATGTCTGCAAAATCTCACCAGCTGATCTTAATTGCCATAATATTAACGAGAACTAGGGCCCCATCTTGTACCCGGCACAAAGTGTGACCAACAGAGTTGTCATTTTCCAGTCCGGTACCCATGCTGTTTTAAATGTATGCACTTGTGTCCATTTAAGTGACCACTAGCATATTTTTGTGAAAATGAGTTGTGATCAGGCACATTCTTATCCTGAAGCAAAGTAAAACATAAAATAACTAAGGAGAGTTAAACCAAAACGGTCCACGCCAAGAAATGGGTGCATCACGACCGAAACTTGTCCTTGCAAGTGCAATCAATAACGTCCGTCAATCACTTTACATGCTCATGCCACCTGCCAATGAGAATAGCACAGTCGCGGTCACGCCCACCGTTTCCAAGCAACACGATTCATTACGTGGAAATACCCGGTCTCACTCAATGCCGGTGAACGTAATACATACATGCTTGGCGTTGCAGGCGTTTACAAGTGCAAACCTACACTGATCCGAGCGCTTTTTCATCATGTAATTGTAAACACAGTAGTACTATTAAACTTATTTTTGCGTAAAAGCAAAAAGTGAAGTGTTAAAACATGGACATGTGGTATGTTAATGTGAATATCTGGCACATTTAATCAATTATCAGCCAGTAGAGATGGGCTGTACCCTCCTTCACACAGCACATCGGCCCAGTGCTGAACGAAGACTGAAAAGGTGGTTTCTGATGCGGTTTCGCATTCATTGGAATCTCCCTGAAACACTGACATACGGCTAGATCATTTCTTCAGCTGAATTTTCATAAAATAATTCCAATCTCCATGCCGGAAGTTGTTAAAATACTGGTTTAAAGTTTTTATTTGTGCTATAGAATATCAAAATGTGAAATCGTATCATATTCTTCATATAAAAAGAACTTGTATTGTCTTTTCTATTTTACTTTTTTAAAACCAATCATGCAAGATGAAATAATTTGATGCGAAACTTTAGTCCAAGTCTGCAGTGACTCGCACAAACAACGCGGACCCACCAAGCAACAAAGTGACAAACACCAAATGTAGTTAATAATCAAATATACAAAGAATTCTGTATGTACATGTTACTAAATAACTTTGTTTCCCTTGCATGGATCTTGTAGCTTAGTGTTGCATGAATATGAACATCATGGTATGATTACCAGAGACCTTTTAGTTTTGATGGTGCCGATTTAGAGGCTGTGGCTGAAGGAAAATAAACACTTTGATTTAAATTTTCCAGATTCCCATTTGAACATGTTTGACAAAGTGTTTTGCCCCCTAATGATTGTTTCTTGTTTTGAAATGCTGATAAAAATGTAGTTAATTTAAAACTGAAATTTTATTGAGTTAAAACCTGTAACAAGTGTTTATACATTTGGTTGTAAAAACTTTGCTTGTTGATTAGTAGAAGTCATAAAATAAATGTAATTGTTTAAATTTAATTTATAAAAAGGGAATGTTTTAAGTTATCACAGTTCAGACCTGATGTTAACGGCACCAATATTAAGCAAATTGTGCCCGGTTTACTTTCAGAAGTCAACGTGAAATTTAATTTAATTTAATAAAGCCGTGAAATTTAATTTAACATGCAGATAACTTCTAAAAAGATTAGAGACAAACTGTATACACAATTGAATTGAATAAAAAAAATTGTAGAGTAATAAGCATTTAAACTTTTTTTTTTTTTCTTTTTTTTCTTCTAAATGTAACTGATGCATGTATAATTTTGATGTAAAGATTTTAGTGTAAAATGGGCCATAAAACAGTTTCATCCTGAAGATGTTTTAAAATACTGTAACTTTTTTGAACCAATGGGGCGGTGGTGTAGCAGTTAGAGTGCTGGGTTCATGATCAGGAGGTTGTGGGTTCAAATCTTTGAGACCTCCACCGTGCTAGGACCCCTGGGCAAGGCCTTAACCGCAAGTATACTTCTGTCAGCAGTATAAATGGGTACCAGTAAAAATACTAGGACGGTAACCTGCGATGGACCAGCGTCCCATCCAGGAGGAGTTGAACTGCCAGTCACTTCACGCTACAGAAACCAGGGATAAGCACCGGCCTGATGAGCCTCTGGGCTCGGGTGTAAAAAAACCCACAGACTTGCCCTTCCTTTAAACCATTAATGGTATCTTAATAAATGAGGTATATATATATTTTTTTTCCTTACCCCTGTTCTTTTTGATTAACTGTTGAGGGTCATATAAAACAAATACAGTGAGTACATGAAAAGAAAATGAGAGTACGGTCATGTACATAACATGAAGTCTAGTCTAGGAAAATTTACCATCTACAAAAACAGTCAGTAACTAAAGCAAGGACAGGACAATAGCAGGACGGCAAATAAAGAAATAATGTAGGTGGTGCATTTCTTCCACTGAGAGTGAAAAGGTCTTGAAAGTCATGCCCTCCCCTAATACAAGGACAAATTTATGGGCGTCTACTGACGCCAGCATGAACGTGCCCATTTCCTGGCATGGACTGGTGCCCACTGGACTTGCGGCAAGAGTGAAGATAAATAAATAGGTGCGTGTTGGATAGTTGCAGGAGTGACCTGATCATGCCGGTGGATTTTACTCATGCCATGGACTGACCAAAGCATACGGTGTGCTCTTGGCTTTTGCTCTCGTATGATGCTTAGTCAGAATACAAAGTTGTCTTGGTAACCTTTTAAAGTTCACATAATTATAAAGGGGCAGTGGTGGCGTGCCGGGTTACTGATCCCATGGAGAGGGTTCAAGCCCCACCAGCAACAGCTTATCACTGTTGTCCCTCAGTGCAGCTAGCTGGGTTATCAAAAGGCTCAGTCTCTCACTATCTGAGAGGCATGTAAAGAGCTGAATTTTTTGTTAAAAGTAAGCTGCATAGCCATCAGTGTGTACTCTGCCCTCAGTCAGAGTCAGCTGAGGTGGGCACCAGCCTCCCCGTGACCCTAATTAGGATTAAGCAGTTCAGGAAATGAATGAATAATTTTAAAAGAATGTTTATAAGTGCAATTAACTAGGCTAATTTTCCACAGGACATTGTGGCCAGTGATGTTTTCATCTGATTACCTGCAATTACGTGTAATACCAGATAAAAGGCACAAACACAGGCACCGATTACTCCTGATAGTTAAATACAATGACGTTTATAAACTAATGTACACATGTATTTATTTCCCCGGTGAAGAGTTACAGTTGTCCTGATGTCAAGTACACACGTTAATAAGACCAGGTAAGAAACAGGTGTGTTTAGAATGCTTGGAGCCACATCTGTGAAGAATGGAGTGTTCTAAATATCATGCATTTTCTACACGGTCCCTTAATGATTCAGTACTGGAATCATTTTAAAACGTGAGCTTTAGCAAAAGAGAAAGTCCATATTAAACTACATTTGGATGTATTTAGTCCTCTCTGGAGTGAGAAAGTATTAGATGATTCTTGGATATTTTTTCATGAGAACTTAAAATGGAATGTTCAATATAAAACCATCTACAGTCTCCCAAGTACCGTATTTTCCGGACTACAAGTCACTCAGGAGTATACGTCGCATGAGCCAAAAATGCATGGTAAAGAAGAAAAAAAAATGTATACAAGTCGCATTTTTTGTGTGAAATTTATTTCACAAAAATCGGTACAAAGAACAAACATTTCAACTTAAAAATGTATCGGCAGGAGTGAAAAATATAAACAATCAGGAACAAGCACAAACAGTAACAGCTACAGGAACAATAATGATCTGGCCCCAGGAAATGGGTTAGCGGAATTTACATAGACCGGTCTAATGCACCACAGGTGCAGAAGGTGAACGGCGGGTCACGCCCGTAGCCTCCGGGAACCCATGAAGCGTACCGCCACAACCCATGACAGCGCCCCCAAGTGGCGACGCCGCTCGGTATTGTGACAATAGATGTAAATATTCTATAAATTTGATACCTCCTGGTCTATAATTGTTGCCTCCTCTACTCCTTCGCCTTAATTCATTTTCCTCATTCATCAACTCTTCAAAGTACTCTTTCCATCTTCCTTTCACACTTCCAGCATCCGTCCATACATTCCCATCTCTGTCCTTGATCACCCTAACCTGCTTCACATCGTTCCCATCTCGATCTCTCCATCTTGTCAGCCTGTATAAATCATTCTCTCCTTCCTTGCTGTCCAACTGAGCATAGTTGTCATATGGCCTTTGCCACCTTTACTTTCTCCTTATGCTGTATTTCCCTGTACTCCTGTTTACTCTCTTCAGTCCTCTGTGTCCCATTTCTTTGCTATCCTCTTTCTCTGTATATGCTCCTGCAATTCCTCATTCCACCACAAAGTCTCCTTATCTACTTTCCTTCCAGAAGACACACCAAGTGCATTCCTACCTGTCTCTATGATTACCTTAGCTGTAGTTCTCCAGTCATCTGGAAGCACCTCTTGACCATCCAGGGCCTTTCTCAACTCTTCCCTGAAAACCACAACACTCTTCCTTTTTCAGCTTCGACCACTTCATCCTCTGTTCTGCTTTTGTCCTCTTCGTCTTGCTTACCACCATTCTATGCTGTCTGGCTACACTTATGTACCACTACTTTGCAAACACTGATCTCCTTCAGATACGTCTACAAGATGTAGTCCACCTGTGTGCACCGACCTCTGTTTTGTAAGTCACCCTATGTTCCTGCTTCTGGAAGAAAGTTTTCACAACAGCCATTTTCATTCCTTTTGCAAAATCTCCCACAATCTGTCCTTCTGCGTTCTTATCCTGTAGACAAAACCTGCCCATCACTTATTCATCACCTCTGTTGCCTGCACCAAGAAGTCCATTGAAGTCAGTGCCAATCACCAACCTCTCACTTCTGGGGATACTCTGTATCACTTCATCCAGCTCACTGCAGAATTTCCATTTCGGTATTAATCTTTTTCCCAATGTATATATTTATTGCTGTTCGTTGTCATACAAGTCAGCGGAACAGCCAATTAGCATCAACTTGTCAACGAGTCAGTCATATTGTGTTTCCTGTGGCGTGGAATTGTAGACACTGGACAGATACGGGACAACCCTTCAAGCCATATTCCATGATGCTGCTTCCACTGTTAACCCCCCCCCCCCGTATTTTCCGCACTATGTTGCAGGTTTTTTTTTTTCAGTTTGGCCAGGGGTGTGACTTGTATGTTAAATTATTAAAACTATTATATAATTTTTTTTACACCTTACATGTTGAATTGTACAAACCTGGCAACCGCAGTTCAGATGTTGATTATTTTAACACCTGGCAACCCAGGAAGTGTTTAGTGCTGTTGGGAAGGCTCACTCAAATTTCCAATGATCCGGAAAGACGGTTCATTTATTGTGAACGTTTTAAGTGGCAGTATTAAACACACAGGATTAAAAATGAAGGATTTCAGTGGCAGCAAATTGCAGTGAGAGATCACAGTGAACTTTCTCTCCATCGGCATCTGAGACTGGTAAATAAGAGGCTAATGCTTAGCTAAATGACTCCTCATGCAAGATATAAAGCAGATCATTAACTGTAGAGTTTAAATTAAAATGAGGAGTCTGTTTTAACATGTTTGAGACGACAGTCTAATGTTTCAGTGGAAATATATTTTCCTGTGTGTAAAGGTGAGCCTTTTTCCTCCATGCTCTGTTGGGCAGGGATGCACTGCAAGTCTCACACACCAACATTTTCATTGTCACGTTTTAGTTTCCAAAGATCCATTTTTAGTGCGTCATCGTCACATTGTCATCCAAAAAAAAGGTGAGTTAACAAAATCATTTAAACAACACTGCCCCCAAAATGCGACCTATACTCCAGTGTGACTTGTGGGTTTTTTTTCTTTTTTTTTTTTTTTCCCTTCTTTATTATGCTATTTTTGGATGATTCGACTTGTACTCCGGAACGACGTATAGTCCGGAAAATACAGCAAGTTGAGATTAAAAAAAAAAAAAAGCAACGTTATTAGTCTCTCTCTGTGTAGCTTTCTTTTGTTTATGCTTGGTGCACTTTTGAATAAATTGGCCACTCTCCTCCAGACTTTGTTGTTTTTATAAACCTTGGCTTTGGCATTTGATGAAAGCAATGTTCTCTGCATGACCATCTTATCTGTGGTTAAGAGGTTATATGATTGGTTGAGCAAGTTTACTTTTAGCTTCACCCTTGTTGGTTTATGGATGTCGGAATAAGTTTATATTAAAACAGGATTTTTTTTTTTATCATGCTGATGCTTAATTGGAGAAAGGTGTCTTCTGACATGGGTTTAACGCTCAGAGCTTGTGTAGTAGAATCAGAAAATCATTAAGGATACTTTTAGCCAAATTTGCAGGCAGAAGTCCTTAATTTCTCCTGGGGTTTTATGTTTAAGGGTGTTAAAGTAATTGTAAGGTATATTTTTGTTCAAGATCTTTTGGCTGTTTTCTCCAGTAGCTGGTTTTGTTGAATTTCCTCCTTTATGTCTTCAGGATTAACCTCATGCTCTTCAATGTTGAGTTTCTCACAACGTGATGAGGTGAGGATAGGAGATGTGCACACAGGGATCAAACGCATGCTTGGTGAGGGTGGGGATCTGGGGGCTCAGCAAGGGGCTTTCAGCAGAGTGCTGTGGATCAGAATATTGTTGTTGTAACATGGGTGGGTTGAGGACGAGGCCTGCACTTTAGCCCCAAATATACAGTAAAATAAATGCGGAGAGTTGTTTTATTGCGCAGTATAACAATGTGAGCATATTGCTGTTTCCTGATTGCACTGTTATCTGCTTTTACTTTGCCCTCCTCCGTCTTTCCGTCTTTGTCGATCTCTTTCTTTCTGTCTCTGAAACAGTCTTTCACTTCAATGCCCACAGTTAAAGTAAAACTATAGACGGAAATGATTGCCAGTTAAGCACAGCGTGCACTGGAAATAGACAAGGTGGAGCTAACCATACCTTGAGGTTTTAATAAATGGGCCAAGTCTTGCCTTGTTGCTATTTAAGTAAGCGAAGAGCAGTTAGATTTATCATTTACTGGCTCATCTGCTACCTTGTTTAAAATAAACAAATTAAAATCCACAATTTTTTGTTTTAATTTATATCCAGCCTAAATAAGAATTTACTGACAGTGCCTCAAGCTATGGAATTCAGTTTACAGAATTACTGTAAATTGACTGCTGTACAAATCTTATTTTTAGTAAACTATCCTTGATTGCTGTTTTTCATGGTGCTATTTTTTTGTTTTTATTTTTGTTTAGAGATAGTTTAGAATAGTGATTAGAATGGTGTGTGTGTGTGGTGGTTTTTTCTTTTTCTCCTCTCGCTGCTATTGCTTTTCTGTACAGTAAAACTTCATATGCAGAGCATGAACTCCTAATGAGTACGTCCCCTTCATTCCTTACTTCTGCCTTCTCACATTCTGCCGTCTCACCCTTTGCTTCTGCTCATATTGGGAGTGTTGATTTTGAGAAACACAATGTTTGGAGCCGGTTGCCAGGCAACACAGCAAGGTCCGATTTGTGCTTGCGTCTTCTGGCCGACAGCTTGTTGCAATTAGTGCGTGTGCCTGTGTTTTGTGCGTCTGTTTATTTGTCCAAGTTCATTCCAGCCATGCTTTTGTGCTCTAGTTCCTCTGAATTTTCATGCAATGCCATTAGTTTTGACTCTTCATTTTGTCCTCATCATCCTCCTTGCTTGTTTCTCTCCCTGCTGATCGGAACATGACACGGATAGTCCCAGAGCAGACGGGGAAAGTACAGATTGAATCCAGATACTTTTTTGAAGTGCAGAGTGGACCACAACGCAGCAGTTCCATAAAGGCCTGGTTTCAATTCTGCGAGTGAGGTCAGCTGTCGGCTATCCTGTTGAACACAATACTCGTGTAAAGAAAACACACAGATGAGGATGGGTTCTCTTGAAGGTGGTGATTTCAACAGAGATCAAAGCCGGTTCTCTTGCTGAGGAACAAAGCACCTCTATATGGTACTCGCCGTCGCGTCATGGCCTGCAGTAGTAAAGGCCACTGCAACAATAGATGTGTATCCACGCCAAGTTGACCTTCAGAAACATTGGTCCTGGGGCTGTTTTTGCCATGAGAAATCATAACGTACTCTTCCATACTGAGAGTTAAATTCATGAGAACAGAGTTTGAATATGAAAAGGAATAGTGACCCTGTCATCAAAAATATCAGCATTTCCTTAGATATGTCCTTGTACAAGTAAAATTGTCGAAGTCAGTGTCTCTTCCCCGCTCAAAAATTCATTCTAAAAGCATGATTACTTGCTGCAAAAAGTTAACTGGTTTGATATAGTGATCTTTTGTGGTACCTGGAACCTGTTTAGTTTCTGGGCTATACACATACCTGCCAACCATTACGATTTTGACGGAATTATTACGATTTTTAAACTCTGATTCCGAATTTGTGATGAAATCACGATTTTCTTGTACAGTGTGAAT
This sequence comes from Euristhmus nudiceps, assembly GCA_030068295.1. NCBI lineage: Eukaryota > Metazoa > Chordata > Actinopteri > Siluriformes > Plotosidae > Euristhmus > Euristhmus nudiceps. Next base: position 19,208,168 of record JAQNCB010000027.1, on the reverse strand, counting down.
GGGGCCAATGAGCTATCCAGATACCGCCTCTTGTGAGATCACTGGGATACATGCATGCAGACGTAAACATGCGTAATACATCAAGTCGCATTTGCATGTGAGCCAGCTGTCCTTGTACTCGCATGCAGCAAGCGGTGACCAGCGTAGCGTTCGGGTCTAGCTGACATGAAAACGAGTGTTGTGATTTTTAGTGACTCTTTAATGGGAACGAAGTGAAAATGAGAGCTTGGCACCAGTCAGAAATTCAAAAAGGATTACATGGAGTAGTTTCCTGTCATCACCCCTCTCCCCATCTTTAAGTTGGACAAAGTGTTTACATGAAAAGGCTTATTAGGGGCTTGTTATTGCACAGTTTGTATTCGTACCTGTTCATCTTTCAACACTTGACCTTCTCTCCATCTTCAAGGTAAAACTTCGTCTTATCTTTTTTTTTTTTTTTTTTTTTTTTTTTTTTTATT
>JAQNCB010000027.1:19173772-19189096 GCA_030068295.1 Euristhmus nudiceps | reverse complement strand
TGTAATTTTTTTCTTTATAAAAATTAATTTTATATTAATTAAAATTTTTTTATTAAAAAAGGTTTTTTTTTCTTTTTTTTTTTTTTTTTTCAAACTTGAGTCTTGAAAAAGAGGGGGTCGTCTTGTAATCAGGGTCGTCTTATATTCGTGCCAATACGGTAATTAAAATTTATTGACCCCTTATTCAGTTTAGAATTCCACTGGAGCCCATTTTGCAACAGACTGCATTGGCCAACACGCTGTTCACGTTAAGAGTGACTGATACACTGGATGTTTCATCAGCATATTTCAAATATTTTTAATTGTTTAATTTAAGATATATTTTGCTTTCTTCCACGCACAACGGAAGTGACTGTGTGTTTATTTTTGTTTGTGCGCCGGCCTGTCAGGCTGGATGGGGAGATGCCAGATGGAGTGGAGGTGGTGAATAATTCCCTGACGTTCCTCAGGCCGCTGCAGAGGAATGATTCCGGCGTGTACAGGTGTGAGGTGGGAAATAACATCAGCCTGCGCTCCCGTGACCTCAGAATCCGTATCCAAGGTGAGACTGAGTTTGCAACAAAAACAGCTCCATGCTCTGCGTGTCAGTCGTGTAATGTACTGCATTTGGTTGCAATCAAAAAGATATCGCTTGCAAACATGCGGTCTCGATTACAGTGTGCATATGAAGGATGAATACTTTTGTATGTATGCAATCGTGTACACGCACGCACATTTTAGACTGTAGGGTGCACCAACAAATTGGAACAGAATGCACTTCTGGTTTATGTGTGTAAGGGAGTAAAACAAGACAGACAGAGGATGTGCTTGTTGATTCTCCCTTGTATCTGCCCAGATGTTCATTAAAAATGATTCCTCAGACTAACCCAGACGTTCCTTCTATTTTGCATGATATCATGTGTCATCGTGGGGTCAGGGGGAACTGTTGGGTGAGTTCGGCTGTGGTGCTTTGACCGGCCTCACCTGTATACACAAGAGGTTTTGCTCTGGGGAGCGAGAGGTTGTTTCAAATTAAAGTTTGGCCTCACTTATTCGGATTTGTTAAAGCCAAGAGTAAATTGTAAACATGAATTGTTTTTGTTCTCTTTAAGCAGTGACAGCTTTAGTGACTGCTAAGGGGAGTGTGCAGAAAGGTTTACATACAGTATGTACAGTTCCATCAGCAATCCATTGCTCTTCCTGAGGAGCCAGATGGGAAGATGGGCACGCACATTTCAACAAAAAGTACCGTATCTTCCGCACTATAAGGCGCACCTAAAAGCCTTAAATTTTCTCACAAGCCGATGGTGCGCCTTATAATCAGGTGTGCCTTATTTATGGATCAGGATTGATTAATCATGGCTACCATAGTCAAGGTGTTAAAGTGAAACATAGCCTAAATACGAAAAGCTGAGGTTTAGTCGACTTGGTGTAATTAAAAACAATGTGCGTAATGAAATTTTTAGAATTTTTATATTAAGAGCATAATAAGCAAAAAAAGTTATAAAATCGGCGATTTTGCTGACATGTGAGCGCGGCCATATTTTATTTGCTGATGACGTACACTACTGTATTCATTGAAGGTGCGCCTTATATGTGAAACCAGTTTTTCGGATGGGCCATTCATTGAGGGTGCACCTTATAATCCAGTGCGCCTTATCGTGCGGAAAATACAGTATTTTTAATCAAAATGACTTGAGTGCAACAGACGTTTTGAAGACATTTCGCCGAAAAGTCAGATTGAGAGGAATGAGTGTTAATTTTGACATTGAATGCATGGTTCTGTGTGATTTTTGACCGCCTCTGGATTTACATACAGTTTGAATTCTGTGTGAACTATCTTCTGTTGACTCCAGCCCAAACCATATCACCTGGTCCAGACTAATGGTTTCATAACATTAGCACGTGCATAACATTCCCCATGCCTACACCAGTTCTATCCCATCAGTAACTCAATTTTAAACCTGATTCATGAGAAAACGGGACCCTGTTCCATTCCAGCTCGGGTGTGTCCCGCCCACACACGCTGACGAGCAGGTGTCACCACCATTCCTCGGTTTAGTTGTCAGTTGTATGAACGTGCTTCCCAGACAGTTTGGGCATGAGTTTGTTCTTGTGATAAGCTCTGGTCTGTTTGGCAGTAACTCGCTTGTTGGATGAAAGCAATTGCAGAGAAGTTGGAGATGAATATGCCAATCCTGTTGTGTGGTGGTGGCGGCACGTGGTTGGTCACGGTGTTGCCCGTGTCGGTGTACCGTCTCCACAGTCTTAATCATTGACCTGTGACTCTTGTGATTTGCCTCTGACATTCCACCAACAAGCATACCAATGTCTTTCTCGCTTGTTTTGATGCAGTCCCATTGTGATTCGATTGTGGAGTAAAGCCGAATGGTATGCAGATTGGATTTATTGACTAAGTTTCAGGAGGCTTGGCCATAATGTTCTTACCATCGTGGCGGGGGGGGACGGATGAAGTGTATCTTCATGTTGAATCAAGCGTAAATAGCAGTAAGGAGAAGGAAAAAAAAAAAAAAAGAAATGAACAGTGAGTAATTTTGCGTTACTTAATTTATATTGTCACTATGCAGTTATGTTTGCTATAAAATATTTAGAAACTTTTAATGTTGCATTAGAAGTTTGACTCAACATGTACATGCAAAAAATTGAAGCATAGTAAAAGAAAATTCGCCACCCCCCTGCAAAACCCACACAATTTCAGTGCTGAAAATGTTGATCTTCGTTTTTATTTCATAAATGTGATTCTTGATGCTTAACTCAATTTAACACATTGGTCTGATTAAACATGGATATAATTTACTTGATTGGAAATGACGATTAATTGAATGTAAGCACATGTGGAAAGATGTGCATTGTCCAAATTCTCCCTGCCTTCGCCCACCCAGTGTGCCCTGTACAGATGTTTTCTCTTGAGCATCTTTTTATATTTGTGCAGAAAAGCTGTTTATTCCATTTTTGTTTCAGTACCAACAGTGTAGGGTCTAGATTTATATGTAAAACCCAAGCTAGGACTAGAAGAATTGCAGGAGCTGGTAGCAGCATATGAAATAAATTGCTGCCATTGCCCCCCCCCCCCAAAAAAAAGAGAGAAAAACCTATCATTTATTTTCATCTGTTTAACCTTGTTAGTGTTTTATTTATAAGGAAACACAATTTTACATGCTCGTGTACTACACTTTGAATCATTGCATGCCTTTATCACTTCCTTGTTAACTTGGCTTTTAAAACAGACATAACCAGAAGCAAATCTCCACTAAGGCAATTAATTTCCCTCCTTTATTTGATTTCTGATAAATATTTTCATTATTCTTTTTTTTTTTTTTTCTTCCCCTACCAAATGCTGTATGTTTCTACACTTTGGATCACCAGATATTGAGCGCTTTTTGGATCCTGACCAAACATTTGATTGATTTATCTTCTGGAGATGTTGCACCATAATTTTTATAGGCGCGTTGTAGTCTCTAATTATAGAATTGAACCGTATCTTGCAATGGTAAAGAAACCTTAAAAAAAATCCCAGATTGTGATCTGGATCACCATCTAAACCGAATGGAGTGGAATTCTCCAAGGTCTGCGATGGCCTGGCAAGCTGTGCACTCTGCCCTCACCTAGAGTCACCTGAAATTTTTGCCAGCCTACCTGTGACCCTATGGCATCCCTGACGTCGGTCAGCCTTCTCGGTCACCTCTGCCCCTTGCTTTTGTAACCCTTCACCAAGTTCTGACCTACCTTCTCCCCTTATACCTTTTGTCAGTCCACAAACCAGAGCATTCATTCATTTTTCTGAACCTCCTAATTTGGGTTGTAGGGAGGCTGGTGACCATCTCGGCCAACTCTGGGCGAGGGCAACCTGAACACTTTGTCAGGCCATCACGGGGCAGGAACACGCTGATGGCAATCCAATGGCCTACTCTTTACAAATACCAGCAATGGTTTTTTACATGCTTCTCACTACAGAGATAACATGGCTGGCCTTTGATAACTCAGTGACAACTTGGTGATAGTGGGGATTTGAACCCACCACCTTCAGATCAGTAAGCCAGCACCCTACCACCAGGCCATCTACACACCAGGACATAAAGTTATTCAATTGATATGTCAGCATTATGTTGAAAAACAAATATAATTATGCCAAATGTGAATTTGGAGTCCTTTTTGGATGGTAAATTTTTTTTTTTTTTTTTTTTTTTTTTTTTTTTTTTTTTTTTTTTTTTTTTTTAATTTTATACTACATGGGATTTTCATCATTTTGATCACTGTGAAAATGTAACACTCTTGGTGGTCCGCATAAACTTTTTTCAAATTTGTTAATTTCACGTGTGATTCCCTCCCAAAGTGAAACACTTTTAGTAAAGGGACATATTTTTGGAAATATGAGATGAAATGATGTACTCTAGTAGCGATTGAATTTTACTTTGTCGTATTGGTAAATTTAGGCTTCATTTAACAAAAAAAAAAAGTTTGTTTTGGTTAAAAGTGCTCAAAAAAGATGACTATTCGCCTCAGGTTGAGGAGGTCAAGTATCTCGGGATCTTGTTCGAGTGATGGTAGAATGGAGTTGGAGATGGACAGACGGAACAGTGCTGTCAGCAGTAATCAGGGTGCTACGCGGGTTGTGATGAAGCGGGAAATGAGATGAAAGAGAAAGCTTTCGATTGACCAGTGCAGCTACATTCCAACCCTCTTAGCGATTTTCATGAGATTTGGGTAGTGACCGAAAGAACAAGATTGTGGGTAGAAGTGGTCAAACTGAGTTTCCCTTCAGAGGGTTTCTTGGCTCAGGCTTAAAAATGGGGTGAGAAGCTCAGACATTTGGGGGGGGGGAACAGACCCCTGCTTGTGTATGTGCTTCCCCATGCTCTGCTGGCCTTTATTGCTTGGGTGGTCAGTGGTGCGTGGAGCTGTGTAATTAGTCTCACTGAAGAATCTGCAGAACATCTCGCTCCTGCTTGTACTGTTCCTACCCTTCACCAGTCATACTGCTCAGAAAAAAAAAGATTACTGAAACATTCCCAAGTTCATTATTTGTTTCCCTTTTTAACATGCTCCTCTTGAGAGGGATTGTGCACAGGGGTTTGTGTGCCTTCAGCCATGCTTACAGAAGTACACGTTTGTTGTATTTGTCTCTCGTTCCCATGAGTGTGCTGCATCACTGGCTTGAGTCAAGAGATTCTGGTATGTGTGGTGGAATACCTTCTGCTGCTCTGTGTGAGTAATGAGAGAGAGACATGATAGATTTTATGGATATTGGTAGTATTATCATTATATTATAATATCGCTAAAGTATTTCAGACACAGTATTTGCCATTATTTGAAATAGAATGCTTAATAAATTTATTACAAGACGTCTTAATGAAACGAACGCAAATCTTTTCAAAAAGTTTATTAAAATTTTGTGTTTGTTGGTTGAAGCAAAATAATCAAATTCATTCATTTGCCCTTGGAAAACTAGTCCATTGCAGGGTCAACACGCAGTTATTGATCATGTTCACACCTTGGGGCAATTTGGAACAACCAGTTAACCTAATATGCATGTATTTGGTCTGTAATAGGACACTGGGGTACTTGGAGGTAACCCACAAAAGCAAAGCGAGAACATACAAACATGGAGAAGTCCTGGTCAAGCCTGAGACTTAAAAATGGCTCTTCTTGCTGTGAGGTGGATGTACAGTAACCACCATGCTGTCCTAACTGAACAAATTACTTGAATGGAAACCAATAGAAAACTGCCTTGTTGGCATGCATTGCACTTTATAACATATTGGTCATTTTTGTTGCCACTGTTGTGTATTTTCTCTCATTTTGTGTAGCCCTGTGTTCCAAATAGTTTGTAGCAGTTTCTTAGGACTGGGTGAACTTTTGTTTTGTGACTTGATTTATTATTCAAATATTCCTTTGTTTGCAACTATTAAAGCAAAACTTAACTCTAATTCAAAAACTGAATGAATGTTTCCTCGGGACTTTTACCTCACGTTTCAACATGGGACAAAATGTATAAGCATTTTGTAATTATTATATTAGTGAAAATACAGCAAAAAATTCAGTCCGTGTACGCTGACACATTTTCCCATGATGCCTCGCTTCTGTGACGTTGAGACCGCTCCACACACATAGAGTTGATTTGTTGGTAGTTGAATGCATTTATGCACGGTGTGCTTGTTTAAGGTTTTTAATCGTAGACTAATCGATTTAATTGTAACAATCACAATGCATCAATCCAACCCTCAATAACTATTTTCTGGCTATAAAACGTTTACTGCAGCTCCAGCTGTGACCAAAAAAAGCATCAATAATAACCTCATAAAATTGCAGTATTGTTTAGGAATATAGCCACATTTTGCTCACAAAATCCTTTTTATTTGTACACAAAATCCATCCTCCTTTCTTTCCTCAAGATTTCAATTACTCTGTCGTACAGACTATCCGTGCGTGACACCTGTGGCTGTTGCATAACGCAGAACCAGTTCCAACTGAGCTGTTGCTCACGTCTGTCGTTTCATCCACCATAACACAGACAAACGGTGCTTTATTAACTTCCTTTCTGGTCAGCAATAGCAGTGATCAGGTCGTTTTGTATTTTGCCCGACGTCCCACTAAACACTAGTGGACAGATGGTAATGTAAATCCGTTTTGCTCTCAGCAATGAGAGAAAGCTCTTGGTTTCCTCTGTTGTTGTAAAAGAAAGCTTGTCCAAAAAGACTGTTTCAGTCCAGACATCCAGTTTTGCTCCAAATAACAAGTGCTCAAAGCACTACAATTAGTGTTCAGCCTGTAAGCCAGGCACAGACGACAGTGGGGCGGTGCCTACGTCATGTTCTCGTGAATGCCGCGAGATTTAAAACGCAGATGGCGGCGCCCTCTATTGGAATTCCAATGAACTAAAAGGGTTTTATTTCTAAACATGACATTCATACTCCTAAGATACATGCACGATAAGACTTTATGTTAATACTTTCAGTAGGGAAAGTTTGAAAATAGGGTTATGTTTGGCTTTAAGGCCCTGCTGATGTTTGTCATTCTCGCTGTCAATTAATCAAAATCCCCTACCCCATTTTTCCTGAGGCCCATTCCACAAGCTGCACTGGCCTGATGGGCACTTCTGTCCTATTATACAGTCAAGATTCTCCCATAAGAGCTCCCCCAGATCATGACAAGCAATGCTGTCACTCCATTTCACAGTGTCAATGATGGGCATTTGTGAGTGGGACTACTGTGATTTGGAAAGCTTTCTTTATAATATAATGACACCAAATTTGTGGGTAAATTGCGAGGTCATCCGCAAAAATTGGTTGAATATACATCGACTGAAACGACAGTGATGACATTTGGATGGATGAATTAATTTGATTGACATTGCAAATTTTTAGAGGGACTGATATGGGTGCAGTAGTTAAGTATACTATACTGTATATTAACTTGTGTAGTATACTGCTAAAGATTACACCTCATATTCTTAATATACCAATAAATCACATGCTTTTAGGTATTCTTTCTCTTGTAGGCATTCCTTAAAAATGTGTAGTCTAAAGCAAAATGGAAACACCAATAAAGATTACTGTAAAAATGCTTAAAATGGTTTTCAGTGCTATGGCTATCTTGCTAATATTACTCCTCCATTTAAAAAAATTTGCTCCAGATGGTGGATGAGGCAAGAGCTGCCAAACAGAACGTGTTGTGGATTTTGTGACTCATTTCTCCTTCATGTCGACTACCATGTTTAGTCCAATAGACACAAAGAGGCACACTCAGCCTTGCACTCTCCTGATTGTCAGTCTTGGTTAAAGCTCCCATGACGGTTATGATGTGTGCGCAATGACCTTCATTAGCTTGTCCCCTCGTCATCACGTTCCTTGCTTCTCTTTCCCCATTGCATGCCGAGGCTAGAGGGCTGTATTGTTTATTGATCAGGACAAATTGCTCTCGAAATTTTACAGGCCTTTATTTACAAAATGTGTACAGTTGAATACATTACAACAGCTCGTCCTTTCGTGTGCCCTTGTGTTTGTGAGAATAGGTCATCTGAATTTTTAAAGGATTTATTTTATGCCTTGAAAATCCCCCAGCATTAGCAATACTATTTGGCAGTGCTGGGTTATAAACTTGAGGAATTGACAGGAATGTGGGGAGGGATCCTGCCTTTCATCCATTCCCTTATCCAGAATTTGTCTCGTACACACACATTTCGAACCATACCTCCTTGTTGTACTTGTTGCATTTTGTGTCTCGTCCTTGCCCTGTGGAATATGGTGTAAAGGAATGCATGCAGTCTGCTACATTATACCCGAGAGCAATGCAAAATTTGTATCTAAACGTATCCACATGGTGGAAAAAATTCCTGGACACGTCACCTCCCGCTGCTGAGCGCATGCTTCCATACACTCCACTGCCTGCCAGATTGTTAGTTACTGTTCGGGTGGGGTATTCTGTAATGTGATGAATGGACCCCTGAAGCCGACCCCCTACTGGCAGCTTGTGTAGTGCACAATGCATGACCCAGAATGCTTCGGATCTCTAATCCAACCAGGCGATCAGTGCATGGTAGTGGTACTCGACAATCTTCAGATGTCTAGCTGATTGTAAGGTAAGGTTTGATTTGTTTAGTGTAGCGCAATGACTTTAACTTTTACCCCGTCAGCCCACGCTTCCTCCTCATGCTGTTTCCGTCCCATCCCCTTCTTACTCATCCATACTTCCTCTCTCTCTCTGCTCATATAGTGTTCTGAAATAGGTTTCATTGCCATGTTTTCACACTGCAAAGAGAGAAGCGAGTATACAACCTCATCTGTCATAAAACCCTCAGAAGTCCAAAGAGATTTTTTTTTTTTTTTTCCCCCAATGATGTTATTATGGTCAAAATTTACTACATTTTGTTATAAAGTGTTAGCATAACTTGTGTCAAAATTTAGGCTTTTATGAATTTTTTTAAAAAAAAAAAAAAAAGCCTCCACATTAAATTCACTGATGCATTATTTAAAACAAGTTACGGAACGAACACGAAAAATAGCTGTTTGCTAAAGATCTAGTACGTTTACATTTTATACTTTATACTTCACTGTTCCTATAACAGCTGTTCCTGCAGTAGTGCATCTGCGAGAATACTTTATTAATCTCAAGGAAATCATGTAGATAAACTAAATAATAATTTAAAAAAACCTTGATTTATTTTATTTCCTTCATTCTAATGTTATTCATATAAAAATACGGTAATGGTTATTTAATAGTAAGTGACAATGTGGTAAAAATATCGTGATTAAATGGTGTACACTAATTTGTATATATCATGGTTTTTGGAGAGGATGTATAGCAGGGGTGCTCAATCCTGCTTCTGGAGAGCTACCTTCCTAAATATGTTCGCGCCAACCCTAAATCATGCCCACCTGACCATCCAGTCATCTAATCAAGGCTCAACCCTAAATCATGCCCACCTGACCATCCAGTCATCTAATCAAGGCGGAGCCTTGCGAACATGTTTAGGAAGGTAGCTCTCCAAAGGCAGGATTGAGCACCCTTGATGGTATAGAATAAGTACTGTGAAAGTACTTATGGAAAAAAGCGAAAACTTGTATCAAAACTTTTAGTCTAATTAGTTACCTGATAGCTAACCTTAATCAATGGTTTGTAAGTACTAATGATGGGCAGCCTTTTCAGAAAGATTTTATTGTGGTTTAATTCATCACAATGTACTGTCAAGTTTTATTTATTGCTTCCTTTTTTGAAAAATACAATTTAAGTTACTGGCTGAAATTGTGCTATTTTAAAAGATAAATATATTTTATCTTCTTGAATCCAGTTTTTATTCAAATTAACACAAAAAAATTACCATGTTGCCTCTCTGGACTTCTGGACTTTTCCCATATCCCATGTTTTGTTTTAGATACTGTCTACTACCCTAGAAAGCACTCATGCCATTAGATAGCTTGGCCAGAATATCATGTGATAAATGTTAATATCTGGATGTAGTTTGCATTGACCTTCTGCTTTTCTTTGTCTGTTCATGCCTTCTCCGTTCCTACCTCCTTTCTTTCGTTAGATCCTCCTTCCACCACCACTATGCCTCCCACCACCCATGTGCTCCATCTTAACAACGGCATCTCAGTCACAGTGCCTGGCAATAAGCAGCGGGCACACTTCACCTCCCCGACCTTGGCGCCGCTACATGAAGGCAACTTGGGCACCATTGTGGGTGGGGCTGTAGGCGGAGCTCTTTTCCTGTTGCTTCTTCTGGTACTTGGTGGAGTTTACTACCAGCGACGGCGACGCACTTTCCGTGGAGACTACTACACTAAGCAGTACTTGGGTCCTTCAGACATGCAGAAAGCTCCACCGCCGCCACCATCACATGAGCTTCACATCTACACACATGAGGCAGATAAGGCCAGTCCTGACAGTAAGCTCAAATCATGCCATGATGTCAACGGCACCATCCCCTCTGACAAAGACCAGGAGGAGTGGGGCGGCTTTGAACAGGAGAGATCCCCGAATGGCCGCAGCAGAGCTTTGCGAGAGGCCAACTCCCAGCAGAACCATCACAACCAAAATCAGCAGCCGGGCTACCAACCTAACCACCTCCCAACTCCCCAACCAAACAACCCAAGCCTCCTCGGCACCTCACACAAGCACAGGAGCTCCCTTCAGCCCGAGTCCCGCAGATACCCTGGGCCACAGGTGATGGGAAATGGCTCCCCCTTTCTACCGGAGGACTGCTATGACAGTGACTACGTGTCACACACAGATGGCTCTATGATCTCACGCCGGGAGTGGTACGTCTAAGCAGGGCTGTGCTGCAGAAAGAGACTGCTTACCACCCTCTGTGGATGTCAAACCTGTAAAAGAATATGATGGAAGGAATGGAATATGAAGAAAAAAAGATAACTAGAAAAGCACCTCTTGCACCTTGTTTCACATTTCTACTGTTTTGGTGTGACCTGTCACTTTTTTTTTTTTTTTTTTTTTTTTTTTTTTTGATGTAAAGGATTCATGGGTAGCAAAAAGAGGTAGAAAGTACACCCAGTGTTGCTTATTTATTAGGAACACCTGCCAATTCTCTGCATTTATTGGGTATTTTATCAGGTCCCCCTGTCATAATTAAAAAAAAAAAGGAATGTATTATCCCCTCTAAAGTGTTCTTATTGAAGTCTAAGAATCTATAAAATACAAGTGGAGGGTTTTTTCTGGCACAAAACGATTTCAGGAAAGCAATTATTCAGCGAAAGAAATGTTCTTATTTAAGCAGATATAGGTACCGACTGTCGCCTGTCTGTAGCATTTCAGACTCCTTTTTCTAGACCATGAGATGAACGAGACCACCATTGGACTCCTTGCTTCTGATCAAATATCATTTTGGTCATGCACTTTTATGCACTACAACAATCACTTGGTGTTTTCTTTTTTTTGGGTGTTTTTTTTTTTTTTTTTTTTTTTTTATTTTTTTTTTTTTTTTTGTTTTTTTGGGGGTTTTTTTTTTTTTTTTTTTTTTTTTTTTTTTTTTTTTTACTTTTTTTGGGTGTATTTATTTATTTTTTTTTGGGGGTTTTTTTTGGTTTATTTTTATTTTTTTGGGTTTTTTTTTTTTTTTTTTTTTTAAACTGATTGATTATAGTCTTACAGTGGTCCTCTTACAAAGTGACCTCTATGGTAGGTGAACCTGATAAACTGGCCAATTTTTGTAAATACAGCTGGACATGGCCTATAAACTGGCAAATTGTCATACAAGTACACTCCCATGGTTCGATTTCTAGTCAAGACGTGAAAACATTCTACTTTAATTACATTGAGGCAAAGCTGTGTACGTTTGCACGTGCGTATGCGTTATGTTTTTTTGTGAAGGAAGGACAGGTGAATGTTTCCGACAGTGATGAAATGGTGAACGTTCAGTAGTTCTAATAGAAACACAAATTAGCTCTTGCCAACAGTCTGCCGTCTGGTGTGGTTACCATGGTAATGCTTTAGTGTCCCTCTCCTCAGGTATTATGTGGAGTGAGCTGTAGGAATAGTTGGTAGACAAAGACTTTGCTCAAACGCACGTACCTCTCCACACAAGTGTCATTTTGTTAATCACAGATTTTTTTTTTTTTTTAATTATACTCAGTGTAGTAATGTTGATCACAGCGAATTATCAGTATGTCCCTCTGTCCTGATGATAAATCCCAGAAATCTGTTCTGTTAGTGCCTTTTTGTGTGTTGAAAATGATCAGTTAGGGTGGGTGGGTGTGGGTTTTCTTTTTTTTTTTTTTCATCTTTCTTGTCCTCAATGTTTGTCAAAACATTCTTTTTCTTTTCTTTTTTTTTTTTTTTGTTTTCTCCCTAATTCCGTCGTATCCAATTCCCACCCATCAAGTATTGCCTTCCCTGTCACATGACCACCACTGACCAGGCAGGCGTGAAAGCATGCACACGCCCCCTCCGTGACGTACAATGTTTGCAACCCGCCTCTTTTCGTACTGTGGCGCCATGCGTGTTTGGGCCGGTCTAACACACTTGGCAGGAAAGTGCTATCCGCCTCCTCGTACGAATGAGCCCATGATTGGCTGCCGATCGCTGTGAGTGACAGGGAGGTGAACATGTGACGTTTCTCCCTCCTGTGAGAGTTCAGCCAATTAGCTGCCATGGAATTCCGGCCACGAACGGCCGTGCGGATTAAACCAGATTTGAACTTGCGATCTTTGGGTTAATAGTTGTGCACCTTGTCGATGTGCCGCTTGGTGATTGTTCCACTCCACGTTTTTCATATTTAGCTTCAGGTGATCATAAAGAAGCACTCTTCGTAATTATTAGGTAGCTTATGTTGTGATGTTTAAGTTCCTTCTTTTTTTTTTTTTTTTTTTTTTCTTTTTTTTTTTTCCAGAGACGTCACACATTCCTTCCTTTAGGTTCCTGAATCTTATAAATGAATCCATTGATTTCAAATAAACCGCTGTATTTTAGTGCCTCTACACCATGAACGTCAGTCATGAAATAAAGTATTATTCCATTTCAACTCCACATCAAAATTCAGTTTTTAATTCAGTCACTTGACTTTAAGATTATTGGGGGAAACTTGCTCTCAAGGTCAGTTTTGGTTTTTGTTGCACAGTATATTTGACAATCCAAATGAATTTCCGTTTTCCTTGGCAAAAATTGGCAACAGATGCTGTGCATATGTGAATAAATTGTAAGTGGTTATCTCAACTTTGTTTAGTTGCGTAATGCTCAGTGGGATCAAGCCTTAATTGTCTGTTTTGAGGCTAAATGTAGGACTGAAGATATCCGTGCATCAATGTTAATCCTGCAATGTTTTTATTTGCTTACGAGTTTTCTGTTGTCTTTCCCCTGTATGGAAACTGACTGATCGATCAGAAGTATTCTCGAAATGGGTAGAGTGAAGAGCAGTGGGTGCTCATGGGGGTGTAACGACACTTAGTTGGTATTAAACCTCCACAGTGTTTACTGGATTGACTATTGGTCAAGTGTGACGGTGTTTAAAGTTTCAGAGATTTTGGAACATCTGTCCTCCATTTGTTATTGTTGCTAATATGAGTTTTGCTGACTAGTTCAAAGAGTAATAATTATTAGTTGTATGTGTCTGTGTCCAGGTCAGGGAGAACAGAGCAGTGCCTTATTTTGGATAGTTTATCACAGTGGCATTCTAAAGGCTTGTTGTAATCTATTTGTGAATGTAGCAGTGTGAGTGTTGAGACAAGTGACCAGTGTAGGTGCGTTGGTGGGCGTCCTGTATGGTCCTGGACTTCTCTGGTTCTTCCATTTGCCTTTGCCACTTTAGAACACCTTTGCCTGTTTGTGTGTGGGGGTTTTTTTTTTTTTTTTTTTTTTTTTTTTTTTTTTTTTTTTTTTTCCCCCTTCCCTGAATAGTCAGACAATAGCATATTTTGCTCACTGAAATATGACAATTGTGACACTTAAGTTGCAATACAGAAATTAAAGCAAAAAAAAAAAAGTGGGATATTTTGTTGAAAGGTGTTCTTTAATTAGTGCATTTGTATTTCAAGGGTTAAAGGTTGTGCAAATAAATGTTTATTCTGTATATATGTTTTCTCTCCTGTATAAAGACTGAGATGTGATGTTGGTGCACACCAGAACCTGCCACCACGTCACTGTTTATCATGGTGAGTCTTCTTAACCACTTGTGCTCCTCTCCACCAGTTTTTCCTTTCTTTTCTTTTTCGACAGAAAAGATGCTGTTAAGAACTATCATGATTAACACATTGAACAGCTGTATGGAGCATTATTTTGTAAAGTTAATGTTTGGGGTGGGTTTTGTTTTGAAATAAAGCACCTTTTTGTTTGATGCCGTGATGTTTGAATTGATTGGGATGTGTAGGGTTGATTGGGAGGGTTTACCTTTTCCTACTTACTGCTACCTTCAATATTATTCAAAGCAAAATAACTTTTTTCCTCCAAAGGCCAGACTAATAAAACAAACATGATTTTTTTTTTTTTATGCAATACAGCAATCATTTTATATATTTTTAGGGGTACTCCCATACCCATGTAATCTAATCTAAAGGTGTATTCTCCATTTACACAAAACCACTGAGATTAGACATTTAAATACATACATAACCATACAATTGGGATTAAAAAATTGCAGAAGCAGCTGGTTTTTATGGATATTTTGTGTAGCTGGTGGTTGCATATACAGGGATCCCTCGCTATATTGCGCTTCAGGTTTTGCAGCTTCAGTGCATTGCACATTTTTCCTTTTTTTTAATTTTTTTTTTTTTTTTTTTTTTTTTTTAAATCTAAAAATATGGGAAATGTTCAGACAAATGCAGCGAGGGGTCGCTACTGATTCAGTTCTTGGGTTGATTCAGGTCTGTATCCTTCAAATCTCACGAACTGATTGGTCAAGACAAATTTCTCGGTGGCTGATACCGGACATAATGTTAACTCTGTGTTTACTCCAGCGATACAGTTTTTGTGATGCTCTTAAAATGGCTCCTAAAAATCCTCTAAACGGAAGCTCGTAGTCTTCTCTCCAGCTCTGTGTCCCCTGTTCGCCTGGTTACCATGGGGATTAGAGCGTTCAGTCACTCTGCTCCCCAGCTCTGGAAGTCTCTCCCTCCCCGTAACAGAGCTACAGATCTGCTACTCTTCATATCCAGACTCAAAACTCACCTGTTCAGTCAATCATACATTACGGAGTCACACACACTCACTTTCAATGTTATCCTCTGATTTATTTTGTTGTTCTTGTTTTCATTGTGTGTCTTTAAGAGCTAAACGGCTGGAGCGCATCATTACGGCTTGAACGAATCAACTGCGGTGCATTTTTTTTTTTTTTTTTTTTTTTTTTTTTTTTTTTTTTTTTTTTTTTTTTTTTTTTTTTTT
>JAQNCB010000027.1:18746973-18758947 GCA_030068295.1 Euristhmus nudiceps | reverse complement strand
GGGTGGGGGGGTTGCAGGGGTTCGCCAGAATTTTTTGTTGCTCCCTTCTTTAACAGAGTCTTGAGTGGAATGAGTGTGACACTGAAGTTTCTAATGAAGTGCTTGTAGAAATTGCAGAAGCAGACGAAACGTTGAAACCTCCTCATGGCTCGAGGTCAGTCATCTTTCTGTTATTAATGGCAACCCCCAGAGAAGAATTTGACCTTGGTGATGTGAAATTCACATTTTTCCTCTTCTATATATAGCTGATTCTCGAGGAGACATGCTACAACTTCTTGGGCATGCTGGATATATGTTTCGCGGGACAGAGAGTAGATCAGGATATCATCAATATATACTTGACCCTCAATTCTACGGAGCCCGGTTTAACGGATAGTGGAAGCTTCCGACAAAGTCTGAAGTAGCCAAATCTGTCTAGGAGGGACTGGCAGTCGAAAGGACGGATGCGAGCCTCTGTTTTGATAGTCAGCCATTAATTGGCATGTGCATCATGTACAGTATACAGTAGTGCCACATAGGATGATGTTGATATATATAGTGATACTTCGCGCTTCAGTTTCTGTGGATTCAGTGCATCACGGATTTTTTTAAAAATATTCATAAAAAAAAAAGGAAATTAAGGAAAAAAATTCCTTAATTTCCTTATTTTTTATTTTTCAAATAATATTTTTGAATTGATTTTAAATAAAGTGTAAGAAATGTGTTTTTTTCGAACTTTTAACGTAATTTTACTTAGGCTCTACTCACTTTCGCTTGACTGCCACCTCTTCTTCTTCTTTTGTCATACGTATGCTGGAAAATTCGTTTCGACCAATCAGCTTGTGAGATTTCAGAGCTGAGTCAAGCCGAGTCCCAAACCGGAGTCGGGAGTGAACTTGCGACCTTTCCCTTAACTTTTTCAATATTAAATCGGGAAAAAGTCAAGCAAAAGTGAGTCAAGCCTAAGTAAAATTATTTGAAGTTCAAAAAACGCGTTTCTTACACTTTATTTACTTCAATGTACAATTACATGTATGTATTTTATGTTATTTATATTTTATTTACATCTTATTACTTAATATTTATATTTTATTTCCGTTTTATGCATTGTTTTTGAATGTTTAATTGTCATTATAAGAATTTATAGTGTTGAATATGTATTTATTGATATTATATACACATATACATGTGTTTACATACGTCAGTCAGGGAGGTCGATCCTACTTCGCGGAAATTTAGTGTTCGCTTAGGGTCTCGCCCCCCAATAAACGTGAAAACTGAGGGATCGCTGAGTACATAAGTAGCATTTTCCCCTATTTTCCCATCATGAAATTGTTTTTATTAACCCCTTCTGAACCATTCTCGGAAGCTCCCATCAATCGTCAAAACGGTGCTCGACCCTTTTCGTCCGTTAAATTGACAGTCGAACGTTGGTGATAGTTACCCAGCATGTCATGCAGCACATAGTCTTAGTGCCCCTAGTGGTGCTGAATACAGTCTTCCATACTTGGGGTGAATGTGGACCACACTGTAGGTACTGAAAAAATACAAATTTGAGAAGATCACTTCTCTAAGCTTTTTATAAGTTGAGGTAACATGTAGGAACACGTGGGAGTGAACGTTTGGTTCAACCTCCAGTAATCAATACATGGAGAAATGCCCCTACATAGATGGTTGCATTGTGAAGGGCTAGATGTAGCCTTCCTGATGATTTTTGTCCAAATAGTCCTAGAAAGGTTTATAGGAGTGTTGCGTTGGAGAGCAGCTGGATTGCTCAGTCAGACAGGCAGAGCAGTGCTCAACCACTGACTTTTTTTTGCTAAAAAATTTGAGCCTATTATGGTACTTGGATAGGGTCATAACAGGAATATTTTCGAGGCTCTCTCTAAGAGTAGAAGCAAGGCTCTGGGGCAGACTATTGGCAGATGAGAGACCACTGGGACTCTCTCAACCTTCTGGCCATGTTGGCTGTTACTGGGGCAGAGAACAGTAGTGTGGTCGCGATGCCCAAAGTAGAAGCACAAGTACTTGCTATATCTTCTCTCTTTCTCACCCACATAGTATGTAAATGAGGTGGTTGAGTCTGACTGTGCAATTGATGAGGTTATCCAAGGTGTACTAGCTATGATGGTGTGCAAACTTTACCAGAATATCCTCATTTCATTTATTTATTTACTTTCTGAATCACTTAATGCTACTCTGATCACTGGGTTGGCTAGGTGTATTTCTGTGAGTGTGAATGTTTGCATGTATTGGCCCTGCAATGGTCTGCCAAGCTGTTGAGGGTGTACCACGCTTTTCCCCAGTGTCACCTGAGATAGGTTCCTACATCTCTGCAACCCAATTATTATTTCTATTAGGCAGTTCAGAAAACAAGTAACTGAGTGATGACCAAGGTCATAGTTATGTGATGAATACTCAGGTGATTGTACGGGTGTGAGGATGCTGAGAATTGTAGTGTGTGTTCTGCTGGGCTGACGATAACAAAGTAACTAAGAAAAAGTGTGCATGTGTGCGTTCATACATTTTAATTTGTATGCATCAGCTTCATAGAGCCTTGATAGTGCTGATTCATGACAGGAAAGATTTCAGACGCAGTCAGTCAATGTCACCACCGAACAGGATGATGTTTACCCATTTGTGCCCTCCAGCGTGTCCTTTTTTCTCATTTTGCTCATGTTCATTTGGTCTCTAAATGCTATGTGTGCAAAAGTTGGATGGTGTATGCTGGACTGAGTGTGCATACTGCAGGCACATCTACAGGCCAATCAATGGCTTTAATTCATGTAGTCTGATTCTCATATTACTTTAATGTGCTTTGTTAGGTACTTGCGCTGCCTGTGGGGTAAAGATATACAAATATTAATAGTATTTGAAGTATATATTTTGGGTAATACATTCTGTAATAGAATGCTTGCCATGACTATTATCGGTAGGGAAAAGCACATCTCATTTTTGTAGCCACTTTATTCTTTATTATGGTCATAGGGAGGCTGGAGCCCTGAACAGCTCACCAGACCATCACCCAGATAACAGACACACAAACCATTCACACCTTGGGGAATTGAGACTATCAAATTAGCCTAATGTGTATGTCTTCATACGTCAGAAGGAAACTGGAGCACCCAGTGAAAACCCAAAGAAACAATAGGGTGGGGATGGGTGGGGTAACATGAAAACTCCACACAGAAACATCCCTTGTTGGGCACAGGGCTGGGAACCAGGTGCTATTTTGTCCAACTTTTACTGCAAACAGTATTAAGGTGTGCAATGCGACAGGAATAATGTCATTTTTCATTCAAAAGTCAACTTAAAATTCAAGTTTCAAAATTTGCCTCACATTTTCTGCCAACCTGGGTGACACAGTGGTGTAGTGGTTAGCACGTT
The DNA here is from genome assembly GCA_030068295.1 of Euristhmus nudiceps. NCBI lineage: Eukaryota > Metazoa > Chordata > Actinopteri > Siluriformes > Plotosidae > Euristhmus > Euristhmus nudiceps. The sequence goes on along the minus strand of JAQNCB010000027.1, from coordinate 18,755,581 downwards.
CGCCTCACAGCAAGAAGGCCTGGGTTTGATTCCCAGCCTGGGCGTTTCCGTGTGGGTTTCCTCTGGGTACTCAGCTTTCCTCTCACAGTCCAAAAACATGCACAGTAGGCAAATTGACTGTTCCAAATCTCCCCTAGGTGTGAGTGTTGGCACTGTGATTGACTGGCGAGCTGTCCAGGGTGTACCCTTCCCTCACCCATAGTCAGCTAAGCTGGGCGCCAGCTTCCCCGACACCCTAATTAGGATGAAGTGGCTTAGAAAATGAATGAATGTCTGCCAACCTACCTGAACCCACTTCATTGGCATACCTTTGTAATGTGTACAAATTGTGTTTTGCATTGTTCTGCTAAAGCATTGCTAAAGCTAAAGCTAAAGAAGTGATATTTCTCCAAAATCCAAATGTATTTTTCTGCATTAATGCTGCAACAGCAGAAGTATGGGTTACCTTTGCAAAGTACACTTATATAACCCCGTACCATGACATGCTCTGGTATTTTGACTTGCTGCTGGTATGATTCTAGATGGTCCTTTTTTGTCCAGAGAAAACAGCATATATTCCTTCTGAAAAGACCTTCCAAAAAGATTGTAGTGCTTAACAAATGCTTATCAAAGTAATCCTGAGGCTATGTGGTTATATCACCTACATATGAAAACCTGTTCTTGGTGCAGTGCCACCTGAGGGATTAGAAGTCACAGGTGTTTAGCTTAGGCTTGTGCCCTTGCCCCTTATACACTGAAATTTAACCAGAGACCACAGAGGGATGCACAGACTTGAACCACAGAGGGATACAAGAGAAGTCATTAGACCTAGTTTTAATACTGGCTGATATATGATTAAGTGATAACACAAAGGTCCTGAAAATGATTATTTATTCACCAAGAGGCATGATGGGCCTTGATATCACTTGTTTCAGCTCACATCATTATGAATAATACTTTGTTTTACCTCTTTACTAACCTTAAATATCCCTGTCTCAACTTTTTTAGGAATGCGTTGCAGACACGAAATACAGGATTTTATGTATATAAATACATAAAATGAAGTTGAACAGACAGAGCATAAATATATTGAATTCACACTGCCTGCAATAAACTACAAGTTTAGTTAAATTCAGAAAATCACCTCTTTCTTTTTTGGATTTCCCATACCATCAAAACGTTTTCTGATCTGTACAATGGAAGCATGTGTAAACTACTGGAACAGTACTGTGGAGATAATTATTGTATTTGAGCAGGTAGGAACTGTAAACAGCGTATTATTCTGACAGATAAGGATACTATACCTTCATTATTCATGCTCATGTCTCTCAAAATGTCTGTTTTCCCCCTTACTGCTCCAACTCTATTTCTGTGCACAGAAAATGTATTAATAGCCTCAAGACAGAGATATCTATATCTTCAACGGTTCACTTCACTTTTGAACATCTCTGCCTTTTTAATTTCTTAAGGTTTATTATTACTTATTTGTTTTTAAAAGAGAGAATGAAAAAGTGAAAAATATAACCCAAAAAATAATATCCCACTGGCTGTGAATGAATCCTTCACAAATGAAAATGTTAAGACCAGGTACATGGACTCATTAGGCAGAGACAAAGGAAGAGGCAGATGGCAGTGTACTGAGAGTTTATTGTATAAAACAAGACCGAGACAGAGACAGAAGAGGTCAGATGGAGCAGGGCAGGCAGGTGAGTGGTTCCCAAGAGGAGTGAGCTGGCTGGAATCAGGGTGGAGAGTGAAGCTGATAATCAAAGTATCAGGGTCTATAATCCAGTGCTGACAGACTGTGGATAAGGAGCTAAAGTAGGCAGGAGCTGATGATTAGATGAGTAGCAGCTGTGTAGCTGAAGCCCAACTCCTAATTATCCAATTAGTGAACTCGCTTACAAGCACAGGAAGAGAAGGACTTGGAAGCAGAGGGCGTGACAGTACCCCCTCTGCAACGGGCACCCCCTGGTGCCCCACGGAACCAGTCAGGGTGGAGACGATGGAAATCCCTGATGAGCGATGGGTCCAAGATGTCCCACCCGGGGACCCAACAGTGCTCCTCAGGGCCATAACCCTCCCATTCCACCAGGTATTGGAAGCCATGCCCCCGGCGGCGAATGTCCAGGATATGTTGCACTGTATAGGGAGCCTCAGGAGTAAAAACAGAACTAGAACGAACAGGTTTGAACCGGGATACATGAAACGTGGGATAAATCCTACGGAACGAGGCCGGGAGTTTCAACCGGAGAGCACAGGGATTAATAATAGCCTCAATTTCAAATGGCCCAACATTACGTGGAGCAATCTTCCTGGACTCCACTTGAAGAGTCAGATCTTTAGAGAGGAGCCATACCTTTTGTCCTGGGGCATGACAGGGAGCCGGAGTACAGTTGCAGTTAGCTTGGGCCTGGGTATTGGATGAAGCATGGAGTAGAGCAGCATGGGCATGCCTCCAAGTGCCACAGCAGTGGCGCATATGGGCTTGTAAAGAAGGGGTCACAATCTCCTCCCCCTGATCTGGGAACAGAGGGGGTTCATAACCAAGGGAACAGAGGAATGGAGACATACCAGAGGAGGCATTTGGGAGTGTGTTATGGGCATGCTCCAGCCAGGGCAGCTGAATGCTCCAGGAGGATGGCTCTGCCGTAGTGATGCAGCGGAGAGCAGCCTCCATCTCTTGATTGACCCGCTCTGTCTGGCCATTGGACTGCAGATGGTTCCCAGAGGACAGGCTGATAGTAGCACCAAAGGCTTTACAAAATTCTTTCAATACCTGGAAGGTAAACTGTGGGCCCCTGTAGGAGACAATTTCTGAAGGCAAACCATGGATCCGGACAACATGCTGCACCAACAAGTCGGCAGTCTCCTGTGCTGAGAGGAGTTTGGGCAAAGCAACGAAATGTACAGCTTAGAGAAATGATTAATGATGTTGAGAATGACTGTATTACCTGCGGACGGGGAATACCAGTCACAAAGTCCAGGGCAATGTAGGACCATGGAAGACAGGGAATAGGCAGAAGGTGGAGCAGACCTGAATTGGATTTGCTGGGTCATGATAAACTTCTGAAACGGATGACAGATCTACAGATTCTGCTGTAGGGAGAGAATTGGATGTGAAGGTTAGAGCCGAGCGGAGACAGTGTGAATGATAGTAAGGGCTCCAAGAGCAGACTTTTCTCATGGTTCAATCAAAATGAGGATTATGGAGCTTTCACCAGGGAAACCCCAGGATCAGGGGAACATGAGGAGAGTCAATGATGAGGAAACCAATTACCTCCTGGTAATTTCCAGACAGATATACTGGTACAGGAGTTGTCCTCCAGTTGATAGTGGCCAGCCGCATACTATTGAGAGCTTTGGTCTCCAATGGGACCTCGAGGGGCTCCGTCATGATGCCCAACTGCTGGCAAATGGCACTGTCAAGGAGACTCTGGTCCGCCCCAGAGTCGAATAGTGCAGTAACAGGAAAGGACTACCCCCGCCACAAGAGGGCAACCTTGAGTTGATGCTGGTCTGGAGGAAGAAACATGGCTTGACAGTCTCTGTCTACTGTGCTACTGATGAGCCAGCTCCTTTTACTGGACAGATGGGGCAATGAGCAAAGAAGTGGCCAGCTCAGTCACAGTACAGACAGGCTTGAGATTTGATTCTTCTGGCTATCTCCTCGGTGGACAGATGGATGCTATCTACATGCATAGGCTCAAGCTCGGGACTACTCGGTATTTCCCAAGGAAGCTCTTGAGGCTTCAGTACATCATGGCAGAGACTGTGGGGTGTTTGCTGTTCAGAATGAAATGTGAGAGAACATCGCTGGCTCAGCACGCCACAGGGACAGTTGGTCACTCACTTTAATGGCACATTTTATGGCCTCATCCATGGTGGAGCCATGAAAGCTGCAGACCGGCTTGCTGGCCCCAAATGGGATGATCGTACACACACTTGAACTCTGTAGCTAAGGCATCAGCAGACATAGCATGGGCAGAACACTGCTCGAAGAGGGCATTGTAGTAGTTGAACCGAGGACCCTCCAATAGGTTCACCAGGTAGGCCACCTTAGCTGCTTCTTTGGCATACCAGATGGATTGAGCCTTGAATGCTAATAGGCACTGGGTGAAAATATGACGGCAAGTGTTGGGATCTCCTGAGTACTTAGCTGGAGGCGGAATATGCGGTTCGTGGCTGGTTGAGATGTTATCAGGCCCTGGTGGGACAGCTGGAGGACCCTGTTGGGCAGCAGGGTGCTGAACGACACCGGTCCTGCCCCTGCCGTTCAGCACCCTGCCGTTCAGCAGGCTGCTGAACAGCAGGGGCAGGACCGGTGTCGAATCGATTGGTGAGAGTAGTCAGGGCAGTGGAGACTTGAGCCCGTTAGTCTGTTGTCTGACGCAGAGCTGTGCTCTAGCTTGCCTGGAGGGCGATTGCCTTTTTGAGTGCCTCCTCCTCCTCTGCAGAGTCCATAGTGGCTGGATTATACTGTTAAGACTGGGTACATGGACTCAGTAGGCAGAGACATAAGCAGAGGTAGTTGGCAGTGTACTGAGAGTTTATTGTATAAAACAAGACAGCGACAGAAGAAGTCAGATGGAGCAAGGCAGGCAGGTGAGTAATTCCCAAGAGGAGTGAGCTGACTGGAGTCAGGGTGGAGAGCTAATGATTAGATGAGTTGCAGCTGTGTAGCTGAGGCCCAAATCCTAATTTGCCAATTAGTGAAAACACTCACAAACACACAGGAAGAGAAGTACTTGGAAGCAGAGGGCATGACAGAAAAGGTATTTCAAAATTTGTATTGTAGGTTTATTGTTTGGAAACTGAATTAACTGAGCTTGAATAATTTGCCCCTATATCAGATGAATGTAAAATACATTTGGTACAGTTTATAATATATCTTTTAAGAAATTATGTTGATATTTTGGCTTTACCAGTGCACATTACCCAGACAAGAGATAAAATCTATGTAAAACGTCAGGATTTCTGGTTCAATCCTGAGATTGGATTACTAGCTATATGAGTTTTACATGTTCTCTCAGTCTCTGCATGGGTTTGTCCAGGCTGACTGGTTCCTTTCCATCTCCCAAACCATACCAGTAGGTGGATTATCTGCATCAAATTGATGGTCCACTGCACTTTCCAGGGTGCGCTTACTAGTCCATGCACAATGGGGCTCATTCACAAACTGTTCTTATGTATCTCATTTGTGCACTCTTCTGGCATTTGTGAATATTTTCTTTACTGCGATTTGTTTTAGCTATGAACAAAATTTCACTTCTTCATTTAGACCACGAGGGTGCACAGTTTGCAATTGGTGGATCCAGAATGCTTCTTGTTGAAGAAGATAGCGCTCTCTATTCCCAGCCCGTTTGAGGTGCTGGATTGCTTCAATACCTTGGAATTTCAATCTACAAACTTCATGGCCAATTTTATTAAAATGTCTTGCCACAGATGATTTAATGTCATGGTTACTTGTATTACTCTTATGTTCATTTATTCTTTATTCTCTTTTAGTTTTGCCAACATAACAAAATCTACACTGACATTTCAATAAATAAACTACAAAGGACATATGGCAAGTGATTCTCCCTCTCACTGATAAACTCTTGCCAGTGTGTGGATGTAGAAAAGAGTCACTTCTAATCATGGCATTACAATTAACACAACTTCTACATGGGAAGTTGTCTGACTCCAAAGAAATAAACCAGTTAATAGGGGAAGTGAGAGAGTCTGCTCTTACTAGTCTCTCTCTCTCTCTCTCTCTCTCTCTCTCTCACATACACATTGCGAAATCTCTTGTATGCAAAGAATGGAGGTTCTTGAAAGCTCTGACCAATCAGTGTGTCACTTCATAGCATGTGCCAGTGTTTTCACACTATGGACTTAATTGGCTTGGATAGAGGAGAAAAAATGAGAGGGAGAATCACTTGCCATATGTCCTTTGTAGCATATTTATTGAAATATCCATGTGGATCTTATGTTGGCAAAATCAAAAGGAGAGTAAATGAATGCATAATGCTTTGCATATTTTCTCCATGTTTGTGCAAGTTTCCTCAGGGTTCTCCAGTTTTCTCCCAAAGTCCAAAGATATGCATATCAAGCTATTTAATTCACTGTTACAAATTGTGCGTCGGTGTGAGTGTGAATGGTTGTGTGTTGCCCTTCAATGGTCTGGCGAGCTGTTTATATTTAAAATATAAATACATTTTATTTTGTTTGAGGTGTACTTTTATGCAGATAAACTATACAGCTATTAACCTTCATCCTACCAACATATTTTACATACAAATAGTACCAACTGGGGTCGGTTAGGACCCCACACGAAATTTAACTGTTAATTGTACTATTGAGCAATACCAAAGTATTTTTTCACTTAAAATGTTTTATTTGGTTGAAACAAAGAATATTCATATCAAAATTTCATAACATACTTACAGTTTGGCTATAAAGATATCCTTGTAGAGAAGAAAATGACAATTTTTATCATTTGCACACAAAACAAACATAGCACAAACGTCAAATATCAACTGTGATATCAACAAATCAGAGAGTTGATAACAATAATACCTTAAGTGAACAAAATAGTCATTTGGTGAAGAAATACCACATTACAGGCACTGCTCACAGGCAGTTTGTTGAACACTATGAGTGGGGCACACAGGCTGTCGACATGAATTGCAGCTGAGACGAACTTTCTTGTTGAGTTGACGAGGACAAAGGTAGCACTTCTTTCTCTTCCCATCAGAACCTCTTCGATCATGTTTGGAAGTTCCACCCCAACCATCTTCCTGGCCATATGAATACGACGCTGCAATGTTGGATTTTTCGTAAAATGAAGCAAAAAAACCTTTGCATATCATTTCGTACAATGAATTTTTCGTGTACTGAAGCTTTCGTATCTCGAGGTTTCAAAATTCATACATTTAATATCAATATCATATTTTTCCTTGGGGTCCGATCGGACCCCAGAGAAAAGTCTGAACTGACAGTACAGACGAAAACTGTATTTTAAAACAAATCTTGTTTTTGTGATTCACAGATGATGTCCAACAAAGTCATGAAGCATGATGGCTGTGATCGGTAATATGTCTGTGTGGTGAATAAAAAAACATAGGTGGGGTCCACTCGGACCCCACTCGGTAGGATGAAGGTTCAACAAAAATCGATTTGTCTTATATCTGTGATTTTGTTTATTTTTATAAAAAGTGAAAAATCCAGGGTGAAGATCCTTAAAGCGTCCTTACATTTTGCCAAGAGTTATGTTTATTGTAAAGCCCTTACACTGTTAATGTCACATAAATGGTTCCTCATTAAAATGCTATCAGGATTTACAAATCGGAATTTGAGGCTGTGCTGTGTGCTGTCAAATACCAGCACATTTTTAATTAGTTTATTATTATGATTAGATGCAGTGATGATCTTTAGAAAAAGAGGGAGAAAGGCAGCATTTTTTAATTGCCAGGTTTCATTTTTAAGACCTAGGGAAGGAATTTAAAATGTATATGAAAGATTTTTTTAAGGAAAATTTTATATAGACTTCAACGGACAATCAGAACTGCAGAGAAAATAATTAGTGCCAAACTGCCCTCAATACAGGACTTGTACTCCTCCAGAGTCAGGAAACGGGCAGTAAGCATCACTGCAGATCCATCCCACCCTGGTCACAACATATTTAAGTGATGAATAAAGTGATGAAAAATATTTTTGATGAAGGATGCACATTATCACGTTTGCACTCTACGGCACGCCGGCTGGACACAATGCAATGTCTTGTCGATGTCAACATCACCAGCTGATTATTTGCATAAATAAATTAACTGGCATGCTGTTCGAGGAAAACTGTTTTGAATCTGTTCCGAGAAATCGGGTCGCGTCGCTGGATAGGATTTTGGAGGGGTGAACGTTCATGAAGGGCACTGGACAAGAGATGGTTAGCAGGTACAAAACCCTTTTTCTAAATAACTGACAGGGGAATAAAAACAAAAACACATGGGATATTTGGGTACCCTTACTGCTACTGAAACCTGTATGCGCTGTTGCAGTTCATTTGTGCCCTACGATGTGTTGGTGATATCAATGTTCATCACGCATATAGTTGAATAGGTGATGAACGTTACATGACTTTGGGCCATTATTTCAGTGGGTTGGGGACTGTTTTGATGGATTTGAAAAAAGGGTGCCATATATTGATCTTTCTTTGACCAAATAACAAAGAATACAATGTGTAATGAGTGTTTATTTCCCTAAAGAAACAGCTTTTGACTGAGAGGCTGAAAATGAAACTCCCTTGAGTTTCTCATTTTTCAGGGAAAATCTTTTCACATTTTTAGTCAGTGAGTGTTTATTGAGTAATAAGTGCTTATTTTCAGGCATTTTACTCACGCATGTAAGAAAGACTGTGGTTATGTGCAAGAGGATTTTTCTTATTCACCTCAGGATTGATTAACATTTGACACAAAACAATTCCATGAAAATAATCAAAGGGGTGGTTGCCTCTACACACAAAGACTCACATACATACACACACACACATATATATATAATGTATGTATGTATGTGTGTGTATAGTGGCACCCCCATTGATTTCATGGAATTGTTGTGTGTGTGTGTGTGTGTGTGTGTGTGTATATATATA
>JAQNCB010000027.1:18589684-18600269 GCA_030068295.1 Euristhmus nudiceps | reverse complement strand
GATTCACAGCCATTGTGTGCCTTCATGGTGAATCAAGAACATGAGTTTCAGTTTACACTTAATAAATAAATAAAAAGGATCTCCCGTTTATTGGTATGTCAAAATGGGCGAGGGTCTTGCAATCTCTGATTGTCTTGTTCATGTTATATTCAAGAAGATACTCACTGCTCATCATCCTCATGTGTGAAATTTGCTGGCTTTAGTGAATGGGTTCATGCCTGTCATGTTAGGAAGAGAACGCTTCATGATCGGCAAAGCCTTCAGGTCATCCCATGTATGGAGGTGATAGCTGGGTGACCTTGTCATGCCCACTGTTCTGTGAAAAGCCAATTTTTTTTTTTTTTTTTTTTTTTTAGCTATATGCCGTTTTTGAGAACTGCAAGAAAGACAATGGGCTCAAAATAAGAACTCTCACAGTAAAGAATTAAAATTCATTAAGATAACTAATGACTCTTTTACTATCATTCTTGTTTCTTACTTTCTCACTTATTTCAGGCCTTGGAAATACCTGCTGATGCTTCTGCAATTGCTTAAGAAAAAAAAAAAAAATCTTGACTTTAGCCTCAAATTAGCAGATGAGAAAGTGTGTGTGTGTGTGTGTGTGTGTGTATTTCTGTGATAGAATGGCAGACTGTTCAGGTTGTACCCTGCCTTTGCCCAGAGTCGGCTGAGATGGGCACCAGCCTCCCCGCGACCCTGATTAGGATTAAGCGGTTCAGAAAACAAATTAATGTACTTTGATTTGAGACTCTAGTGCCTAATAGGACCCTTATAGGATTAAACGGTTTGAGAAATGAATCAAAGTACCGGTACATTAATTCATTTTCTGAACTGTTTAATCCTAATTAGGGTCATAGGGAGGCTGGTGCCTATCTCAGCCGACTCTGGGTGAAGGCATAGTACACCCGGGACAGCTTATCAAAGTACATAATCGTGTTAATTATTTATTATCATTTTTTTATATTGTTTATATAAGTTTTTAGGGATTTTATCTAAATTTATTGAGACAAATGGAATATAGAGCAGTTTAGTAAAATCTAAGGTTAGATTAACAGCAAATTATATACACAACTCTTACAACTGATTGCTCAGACACATCCAAATGTTGTTAGTACCTGTATGAAAATTCAAAATGCGAATGAAAAAAGTTCACAGAACTTGTCCATGCGTGGCATTTCCTAAACAAATTTGTTTGTACACGTGGTTCTTACATGAGCTCCGCTGTCTGGTAAATGTCATGACATGACGGCAGCATCACCACCTCACTTTGACATTTCACACCCTGCACACTAGCCATGAAATTATAACAAACACACACACACACACACACACACACACACACACTGATGCTTGTGCCACTTGAAGAACACTGAAGGAGCTTCTCCACACTTAGAAGGCAGTGGTGATAAGAGGGGTGATGCATGTCAATCAGAGATAGGAAATCGAAATAGCTCAAGCACCAATCGCACAAGCCATTCAGAACTACTGCAATAGATCTACATTTATCTAAATTTATTCAAGAGAAGGCTCATGAATATTTGATGCTCAAGCATCATTAACTAAAAATAAGCTGAAATGAGTTGTGCTGATTTTTTGGAGTTGGGGTGGGGTGGGGTGGGATGTTGCATTTCACACTTTTTGCCTTTTTGTGTCATTAATTAAATTTTCATCAAAGCAAGAAAAAAAATCGAAAAATATGTGTGTCAGGAAGAAAAAAGCAGGACAGGACCAATGTGGACTTTGTAAGTTCTCCCCGTGTTTGTGTGGGTTTCCTTGAGGAACCCTGTTTTTTTTCCCTCCCACAGTCCAAAGACATGCAGATGAGGCTAATTGGCTGCTCCAAATTTACCCTTGGTGTGAGTGTGAATGTTGGGAGGGGGGGGACTGCTCATGGTGTACCCTGAAGGTGACCCTAGTAGGAGTAAGTGGTTTGACAAATAAGTGAATGAATGAGTGAGTTTTGTTTTTTATTTATTTTATTTTATATATTACCTGTTTGCCATTGTATGTATGTATGTATGTTGCCCTATCCCTCACTGGGTCGTCGACCTCCTCTCCCAGGCATCCCCATGAGCCTGCTCCACACCATCTTCCTGTGTGAGGATGTTGTTGATCCATTCCATTCATCTTCAGCCTCTCTTTCCTCTCCCATCAGTTTCTCCTTCAATGGATGTCGGTACCAGGCTCTCCCCTCTTCTTTTCCAGTGGCCAAACTTCCTGATCTTTCACTTTTGGACTTCACACAACATGATTTGATCTTCCCTCACTCCAACTTGTTGACAGACCTACTAATTCATTCTTCTCTCTGTCCACTTCACTTTCAGTACTCTTCGCCACAGCCACATCTCAAAGGCATTGATCGTGTTCTCTTCCTGTTTTTTAATGGTCCACGTTCCACATGCATACAGAGCAATGCTCCATATGAGAACTTTGGCCTGCTTGACCTTGAGTTTTGTTGTTAGATCTGCAGGCTTCCACATATCTGCCACGTTGTTGGTGAAAGACTTTGCCAGGCCAATTCTACACTTGATGTCGGTGATGCTGTGTCTGTGATGTGGGAGCCTAAAAACTTAACTTTCTTCACTTGTTTGATCTTTTCTCCTCCAAGCCCCATATCGCTTTCTCCATGGACTTTCATGGTTTTTGTCTTTGCCTACTTCCCTGCTGGATTCTATCAGGTCTTCTCCTATCCTGTTGCACTCCTCCCTTGACTTGGCCATATGGCTCTTCCACCAAATATTCTGCCTGGTCTCTCCTCAAGTTTCTCTTACACTGTTCTCATGACTCTTTCTCCAATGGCGTTGAAGAGTAGGGGGACACAAAACATCCTTAACGCATTCCTTTATGGAAGGGGAATGCTTCTGTGTGCTGATTGTCTACCCTCACTACTCCACTGGCCTGATCGTATAAGCCTGTCAACAGCCATGTCAGGTGGGCTGGCACCCTAAAATCTGTGAGCGTCTTCAACAGCGAGTCATGATACATTGAGTCAAAGGTTTGGAGTGGTCAATGAGGAGGAACAAGACTTCATTTTCTTCTTGTTTTTTTTTACCACTTTCTGGATGATGTTCCACACAACAAGGATGGTATCTGTGGTTCCCTTGCCAGGTGTGAAAGAAATATTGCAGTTGCTGTGAGAGGATTTCCAGAAGAACCTTCGAAACATGCCTGATCAGACTCACTGTTCAGTATTTTGTGCAATCTTGTGTTCCTGGTACTTTGGGCTGGGGAACAATTCAGAGATCGCCCACTGTTGAGGCCATCTCCAAGTTGTCCAGATTTCATCTATGATCCTTTTCAAAACAACCACCGTGGAACCCCCACTTTCGGGGCTTCTGCTGGTATTTAATCTAAGCTGACTACTTTGTCTCTCTTCAGCTTTTTTATGGTCATGTCAATCTCTGACTCCAATACTGTGGGTTCATCAGGTTCTTTGTCCATGCTTTCTTGCGGGTAGTATTCTCAGCCAAATAGCTCAGTGCAATCGTCTTGCCAGCATTTCCTGATGTTCTCAATCTTGTAGATCATTGTTCTATCCTTTTCTTTGATCCTAATGCTTGGTTTATTTGTCTTTTTCTGTGACATCTTCTTGATGTTGTTGTACAGTCTTGTATTCTCCTCGTCTTTGGGCTGTTTCTGTTTCTTTCAGCAAGTCAATATATTACCTCACCTTGGCTTTCTGTAAGGCTTTCTTTTCTGTCTTAGCTGCTGTTCTGTGTTCTTCTCCATTTAGATTTTGTTGTCTCGCTGCTTTCGGTGCTTCAATGAGCCTCCAGCATTCTCTGTTACTCCCTGGTTTTTTCGCTGGGGGTTTCACTGGACAAGCTTCCGCGATGGAGTGCACCACGTCTGGTCTTCCCTGGCCTGATTTTCAGTTTCTCTTCAAATGTTTTCTTGTTCTCCTCTTTCATCGGGACATGTTTGTCTCTCTTCTGTTTCTTTTTCTTCTTTGATGCCTTTTAGCTCTTGCCCTTCATCACCATCCATACCATCAGATGGTCTGAATCACTCACAAGTGATTGGGAATCTCTCACGTCTACCTTCTCCCTTCTGATGATGATATAGTCGATCATATTCTTATGTTGGCCATCTCGGGAGATTCATGTCACTTTCTCTTTGGCTCGGTATCGGAAGCAGGTGTTCATAGCTATAAGGCCATTGGCTTCCATCCAATCTAGTAGGATCTCGCTCCCTCATTGGTCTCTCCCAGGCCAAACATGCCACAAGCTGCATGTCTCTGATTTACTCCGATCTTGGTGTTGAAGTCACCCATGACCACTAGTCTCTCTCCCAGGTATCTTATCAATTTCTCTCTGCATCTTTTCATAGACATCCTTGATCTCTTGTTCTTCTTCACATGCTGTTGTTGGTAGGTATACTTGTATGAGGTTTAATGGTATAGGTCTTGTATCCAGTCTCATCGAGATGACTCGGTCACTTTACAGATGTAACTTCGGTGACCACTTCTTTCAGCTCTGGTCTAATCATCAGCGCCACTCCTGCATATCTGTCTCCTCCAGAGTAGTATATCTCTCATCCCCTAGATGTAATTTCTTTTCCGTTTCCCATTCAATGGTTTTCAGTAATCCCAATGACATCAATCGTTATTGTTTGCCATTATTGTTCTTATACTGTCACCGGACACTTTATTAGGTACCTCCCTAGTACCTGGTTGGACCTCCTTTTGCCTTCAGAACTGCGTTAATCTTTCGTGGTATAGATTGGGCAGGGTATTGAAAACAGTCCTCAGAGAGTTTGGTCCATATTGACATGATAGCATCACACAGTTGCTGCAGATTTGTCGGCTGCACATCCATGTTGCGAATCTCCCATTCCACCACATCCCAGAGGTGCTCTATTGGATTGAGATCTGGTGACTGTGGAGGCCATTTAAGCACAGTGAACTCATTGATATGTTCAAGAAAACAATCTGAGATGATTCGAGCTTTATGACATGGTGTGTTATCCTGCTGGAAGTAGCCATCAGAAGATGGGAACAGTGTGGTCATAAAGGGATGGACATGGTCAGCAACAATACTCAGGTAGGCTGTGGCATTGTAACGCCATTGTGGTATTGGTACTAGGGGGCTTCCCTTTAAAGTGTGCCAAGAAAATATCCCCCACACCATTACAACACCACCAGCAGCCTGAACCGTTGATACAAGGCAGAATGGATCCATGCTTTCATGTTGTTGAAGCCAAATTGAACCTACCATCCGAATGTCGCAGCAGAAATCGAGACTCAGCAGACCAGGCAACGTTTTTCCACTTTTTTTTTTAGGTTTTTCCACTTTTTTAACTTTTCACGTTTTTATCTTCTATTGTCTAATTTTGGTGAGCTAGTGCAAATTGTAGCCTCAGTTTCCTGTTCTTAGCTGACAGGAGTGGCACCTGGTGTGGTCTATTGCTGCTGTAGCCCTTCTGCCTCAAGGTTCAACGTGTTGTGCATTCAGAGATGCTCTTTTGCTTACCTCGGTTGTAACGAGTGGTAACTTGAGTTACTGTTGCCTTTCTATCAGCTTGGATCAGGCTCGCCATTCTCCTCTGACCTCTGGCATCAACAAGGTATTTTCACCCACAGAACTGCCGCTCACTGGATATTTTCTCTTTTTCGAACCATTCTCTGTAAACCCTAGAGATGGTTGTGTGTGAAAATCTCAGTAGATCAGCAGTTTCTGAAATACTCAGACCAGCCTGTCTGGCACCAACAACTATGCCACATTCAAAGTCACTTAATTCGCCTTTCTTCTGATGCTCGGTTTGAACTACAGAAGATCATCCTGACCATGTCTACATGCCTAAATGCATCGAGTTGCTGCCATGTGATCAGCTGATTAGAAATTTGCGTTAATGAGCAGTTGGACAGGTGTGCCTAATAAAGTAGCCTGTGAGTGTATATTGCTTTTGCTGGTCCAAAGTGTATGTCAGCTGTCACTTATTTTGAGCATGACGTGTCAAGCATTTCTTCTGTTAGCTACCACCCTCAGTTTGTGGCCACAAGCTCTTCCGCATAAGTCACAAACCACATGTTGGTCTACTGTAATTGTATGAGTATTCAGCCTAATTTTCTTGGTCTCGTATGCATCATCAATAGCACTGTCAACAGTTTTTGTGGCGTCTCTCACAATGTGTCTGTACAAAGATATATTACAGGCCAGATTTTCCCAATTAGGGATTTTAACATTGCATAACTTTAGATTCCTTTTGAGACAGTACTTATATCTGAGGTACAGTCGACCAACATTTCTGGATCCATGACAGAGTTCTCCAGGGAATACTGACTTTGGAAGCCTTTCATTGAACATATGGACTACATGTCCAGACCATCTCTATTGCTTCTGAGTGAGCTTCTAAGTGCAAGCAGGGACTCCGGCATGATTGGCTATGGCAGCATAACTAAAAGAGAGAACCAGAAGGAAGGCAGCCATGAGGGCATCCTGTGCATCATCATCATCATCATCTTCTGCTTAATCCGGCGTCATGTTACGGAGAGAGCTACCTCGGCTGGCTCCTCTCAATGCGGAGGAGCAGTGGTTCTACTCCAAGCTCCCCCCGGCCCCGCAACCGAGCAAAGGAAGCTCATTTCAGCCACATGTTTCTCTGATCTTATTTTGGTCACTACCCAAAGCTCATGACTATAGGTGAGGGTAGAAATATAGATCGATAAGTAAATTGAGAGCTCCACACTACGACGGATCGGTACAAGCTCTGCATTACACTTTACTATTTACATTTTTAAAATTATGTGGTTATGGTGCTGGGCTCATCATCAGTAGGTCATGGGTTCGAATCCCCGTTAGACCCCCACTGTGCTAAGACCCTTGGGTATGGTCTTAACCACAAGTGTGCCTCTGTCCACCCAGCAGTATTAATGGGCACCAGTAAAAAAAAAAATACTGGAACGGTAACCCATGATGAATTCGCATCCAGGAGGAGTTGAACTCTCTCTCTCTCTTTTTTTTTTTATACTACGGCTTGGGGTTCTGTTTATGGACTGTCTGCCTATACTTCATTAAAGACACCTTTTTATCTGCATCTGCATCTCTCCTTATCTCTACCTTGACACAGTGTGACAGATAACAGGTATGAAATTCTTCTCCTGTATACTGTGAATGTGGCCAAACAGCATTGGTGTCAAGGGAGGGAAACACGGACCAGGACCCAATCGCTCGATTTCAAGATAAGCCTTTATTAAAATAATCCAACAAGTCCACAGAACAGAAAGCGTGAGAAACAAAAGAAAACCAAAATAATACAACTCTCAGAGAGGCTAGCAAAAAGGCGAGCACAGCTCTTCAACAAAAACAAACACCCACCAACTGTGAGGAAAAAGCTGAAAAGGCACGAATGATGATACTGACGGACAGAATAAACAGCACTAAAGTGACATCAGCAATGTGGAAATAACAACGTGATGATGGAAGACATGGAGGCACACAGATAATATATACACCCGGAGAGATGAGACACTGCTGGAACCAATCAGGGGCGGAGCAGGCAATTGCCAGACACGGAAGTGGAGGGCAGGATGTGAGGCTGAAAAAAAACAAGACAATAACTTCAAAATAAAAGTAGAAAAGACCCTAACCAAAAGGAAAAGGGCAAAACACCAAAAAACACTTAGCTTCACAGCCGAGACATGACAATTGGTTCATTTGTCCAGTATACTTTTTCAAATGCCTGGTCTTTGCCTATGGCAAAATGTAGTTTTGTTGTAATGTTCTTTTGGGACAGAAAAAGCTTTTTCCTGCCTCCCATTTGGGTCCAATTGGGGCCGGTGGCATAGAGGTTAGAGTGCTGGGCTCTTGATCAGGAGGTTGTGGGTGCTAAAACCTACGTACTGTGCTAAAACCCCTGGGCAAGGTCTTAACCACAAGTGTGCCTCTGTCCACCCAGCAGTATAAATGGGTAAGAGTAAAAAAAAAATACTGGGAAGGTAACCTGCGATGGGCTAGCGTCCCATCCAGGAGGAGTTGAGCTCCTAGTCACTTCACGCTACAGAGACCAGGAATAAGCACCGGCTCTGATGAGCCACTAGGCTCGGGTGTAAAAGCCCACATGCAGGTCCAAATTATGCAATCTATCTCTAATTTTATACATATGCAGTTTCAGAGTAAGCTGCAAATCCTGTGATGAAATATTTAGGCTCCTGAAACCTCCTTTTAATATCAAACGGTTGGATCTCATAAGGCAAGGCAAGGCAAGTTTATTTCTATAGCACGTTTCATACACAGTGGCAGTTCAAAGTGCTTTACAGAAGTAAAAGCAAAACGGTAAACAATAGAAAAGAAAATTACATAAAATAAATAGGGAAGAAAATTAATAATAATTAAACAATAGTAGAAATAAAATAATAAAATGAGAATTCAAATTAAAAAAACAGCAGAATAAAATAGAATAAAAGTTAAGTAAAATTTAGAACATGGAGAGACTGATAAAGTAAAGAGTATAAAACATGTAGAGATGGCAATATTAATAAGTTAACAGAAAGCATCTGAAAACAGCTTGGCCTTTAACGTCGATTTGAAACTGCCGACAGCAGGAGCATTTTTGATGATCTTTAATGAAGTCTAGAAGTAATATCCACTTGGGCACTCTGATGTTGTTTTGAAACAGGAAGGAGACTAGACTGGTTTACCTCCTGGGTTAGATATGCTCTATGCTTTCTATTTCTTATCAATACAGGAATAGAGAATGGCATAGGCATACTGGGTCCCAGCTTGTTTTCAAAACTACACCCAATGCAGGGACCCCCAGCACATCATACCAGACTTTCTTTATGTTCCATTTTCCATTTTATGTTCTCATGATGAATTTGTTGGGTTGGCCAGTCATATTTAAATTGCCAGTTGTTTGAAACCTGCATGCCACTTGCTCTGTTTAGTGGAAATATATATTTTAAATAATTTATATACCTTATTAAATTCCTAGATGCACTCATGTGTATCAAGCAACCTTTTTTGCTGGCCTTATAGAGCACACACTTCAACAGCAAAGAGATCACCAGACAGTAAATGCCACGTTTAAATCAAACAGGTTTCATCTGTAGGAGGCTGGAATCAATGACACCGCTATGCACTGTATCATAAGGCTGAAATATTCTCTTATATCCCCAGAGGATCACTCCAAGTTTGAATAATTTGAATGATAAAATAATTACTTTTTGCTTTCAATATTGAATTTTGAAGGCTATAAAGTCCCTAAAAGTACCATCATAATGAAAGAAGCTTTACTAGTAATGGCTCTTTTTGAGTAAGAGATTCTTCAGTAATAGCTATATAATAACTTTGTTCACATATTTAATTATTTCAAAGCTTGTGTGATAGTTTTTGTCATATTTGGCAAAAAGGGACATTTAATATGATAGATGACCATCACAGCTAAAGAGAGCAAAGGAATAAGTCTCAGCATCTTCTCTGCGCATCGATCTTAACCCTAGAATGGTGACCCTATAATTTGCTAACGTGGAAGGTAAACACGGGAGAATTTTACCCTAAATTAATTAATATGTAATAACATACTTATTACATACTTATTACATACTTATTACATACTTATTACATACTTATACTCACGCTGCCAGACGTACGAGTGACACAACCACCTCAATTCCACCGGGTGACCGTTCGAGGGTTAAATAGAAACGCTGCGGCTAATACAGTGATCCCTTTCCCATTTTGTATACATCAATGTGATCAATCATCAGGCAGGAATGTGCCCGAGGAAGTGCTCCGTTTCCTGAAAACTGTGTTTCCTCCCATTCAGCGAGCTCCAGACCTGCTGTTTCTGACTTTTAATATGGTCTGATGTGTGCGATGGTTATATCATTCACTCAAGTAAGTAAAATGATCTACTAAACAAAGTTTTTGAATTTACATGTGTGTGTGTGTGTGTGTGTGTTTGTTATTATAGTGTTAATTAAGATAACACAACTGCACTTTTGAATGATTCATTCTGATTGTCCACATAGTCTTGATTTAATTTTCTGTAGCAGCACTGAAAATAGTGCAGCTATGTATATCCTGTTCATGTCCATGCGCATATTCTGTAGTTATTGTTTCTAAATTAAATTATGGATGGAACAACTTTTATTGAACAGTGCTGAGTGATCCAATAACAATGTTTACATTTGAACACAGTGAGATATTTAGCTGCTTAAAGAGTGCAGTAATAAAGTGAAATGAGCCAGTACACTTGTCCGTGGTTAGCAGAATGATCCAAGGAGAATAGCAACTAAAAAAATGCTAAACAGGAATATCGACATCATGGGGATAGGCGAATTAAAAAGAGGCTGTCGGATCCAAGACACTAAAGTAGTGCTTTATAAAAGACAGGTGCACTTACAGGGTAAATAATCTGCAGATAAAAAGCTCGTGTTGGGTGCCAAGTATCTAATTACAGTGATTAAAAGTAAGGATTTTTCCAATACTAAAGGTCTGTGGGCTTTTACCCCCGAGCCCAGAGGCTCATCAGTGCCGGAGCTTATCCTCGGTTTCTGTAGCGACTCAGAGCTCAACTCCTCCTGGATGGGACGCTGGTCCATCGCAGGTTCCCTTCCCAGTATTTTTACTGGTACCCATTTATA
>JAQNCB010000027.1:17879986-17891767 GCA_030068295.1 Euristhmus nudiceps | reverse complement strand
ACAGCAAACTTGCTCTCCATCGGCATCTGAGACAGGTAAATAACAGAGGCTGCAGGTCAAAGCTAAATGACTCCTCAAGCAAGATATAAAGCATATAGTATACCGTAGATTGAAATAAAGAGTCTGTTTTAACATGTTTGAGCCGACAGTCTAATGTTTCAGTGGAACTATATGGTCCTGTGTGTAAAGGTGAGGCTGCACCTTTTGTTTTTCCTCCCTGCTCTGTGTTAGGCGCAGAGTAGGTAGAGATGCACTGTGAGCGTCTCACACACCAACATTTTCGTTACGCTTCGTCTCGTCACGTCATGTTTAAATCGGCAAAGATCCATTTTTAGTGTGCCATCGTCACATTGTCGTCATACAAAAACAGGTGCATTAACAAAATAATTTAAATAACACTGCTCCCAAAATGCGACCTATACTCCAGTGCGACTTATATATGTTTTTTTCTTTTCTTTTCTTTTCTTTATTATGCCATTTTTGGATGATTCGACTTATACTCCGAAGCTACGTATAGTCCAGAAAATACGGTAATCCTATTTAGGGTCACAGGTATCTGGCGTCCATCTCAACCGACTCTGGGCGGGGGCAGAGTACACCCTGGACAGCTCACCAGGCCATCGAAGTGATTGGTACATTCTATATTAATTTGTAGAGCTGAAATGGTGTGTGCAGGAGCTAAGAAGTAAGATTTGAAATGATGGGACACCCAGTGGCCAGTTCTTATTATAATATTCCTGTGAAAGTATCTGAATGTATCCAGCCAAGACTCGAGAGACAATAACAGAGAGGAGGATGGGGAGGATGTGAAGAGCAAACTGGATGGCAGTCCTCTTCTCTTTTAAGTTTACTTCCTACTTTCACTCACAAAGAAGCGAGTCTTCCTGTATCTGGCCTTTGTCACCGCCTGTTAGCTAAGAAGAGCTTGAAAAGGAAATGACGGATCTCCTTTTTGCCACCTTAATATCACCAGTTAGAATTGCTGTGTAAACGGATAAGAAGCAGATGTCCATGGATGAAGTGATGACTCTGGGATTTTTTTTATTTATTTATTTATTTTATTTTAAATACAACTTCTCGTTCGACTTGCAGCGAGAGCTTGTATTAATGAATTTATAGCTGTAATGCATTAAATGCCCAGTCCCATACTCTTGAATCTGATGTAATGGAATGAAATGAAATAGAAGTCATTTTCTATAAATAAATACATAAATAAATAAACAAAAAAAAGTTTGGACAGCATGTTGCCATTCTTTCTCAAAGCACCTAAAATATGTTTAGAGGTTACAAACAAAAAGTGATGGAATATTTCGGGTGTTATTTTGCCCCGTCCGAACTTTTATTGGAACTTGCTACAGGGTTAAACCACGGGAATTAATGTATATTAACAAATGAAATGACGTTGACTCGACAAATCATTAAATATCTTGAGTTCATAAAATCTGCAATAAAATGCAAGTCAAAATAAATGTAAAAAATTTACTTTATATATATATATATATTTTTTTTTTTTTTAATGCGGGTAAGCAAGAAAAATTAGAATTAGTAAGCTCACAGCATGGTGCTGTAGAGGTCAGCACAACCACCTCCCAGCATGAAGGTGGTGGGTTTGAGCCCCAGCTCAGTGAGGGTATTTTCTGTGGAGTTTGCATGTTTGCATGGATTTTGTCCAGTTTCCTCCTGCAGTCCATGAAATCAGAGCCAAGATTTGCGAGCAATGCGAAATGGGCAGGTGCAGAGTTCGGCCAAGCTGAACTTTCATGCACCTGATTTGAGCGATAACCAATCAGGGAATAAAGATTTTTAATCAGGAAAAACAGGCATTGGTCACTAAGGCAACAAGAGGTGAAGATACTGTGTTCTGTGTACACTGATGCGTGTTGCTCTTGCCACATCCTGTGTGGACACCGATATGAAAACACCTCCACTGCATGAGTTAATATCAGCGTGTTTCACTGCCTGTACCGACCATGTACAGGGCAATTGAACCTGTCTGTCAATGCTCTGTGTGGATCGGATTATCTGTCACATAGACTGTACAGATTATAGGTTGATCAAAGCTCAAAGGTGAAGCAACTAGTTGCTTTTGACTGGTTGTATTACCGTGTTTAACACTTCACACCCCCCATGTACTTCCACACCAAAACAGGCGATCCAAGGTTGATACTGGGACAAGTATAGATCGGTATGGAACCTGCATTTTTCCATCATGAAATCTCTCTCAGCTTTCAAACTCACCTTCACTGACATGACAGCACAAGATTTTGAGCAGCGAGAAGCATTCCCTAAATTCGCACTGGGGTTTCAGGAGTATATTTAATTTTTTTTCTCCTGCCAGTAATCACAACCGAACACCATAAAAGGTAAGTAGAGTTATGTTGTAACACAGGAATGAGTGTATTATGCTAGAAACCTTTGATTATTACCACATTTGGCATATTTCACATTCAGACAGGGAAGCCAACATGGAGGTGTGTTGTGAGAAAGTGTTTCTGCTAACAAAGTTTTGAGTACAAAAGGGTAACAAGCAAGATTAAATAGATGTATTTATTTAGCAACACCAAAATATGTAACTGTGGTGTATCTATTACATTACAGAGTTGGATCATATACTGTTCGTCGTTCTGACGATAAGGAGTTAACAGTAAGGTAACGATAAAAGTTTTTTTATTGAATGAAACACTGCTATTTTTTTGAACACACCCCTTTCATCTAATTGCCCAATCACATAGCCTTAAGAGCAGCACATAATGAATGCCGGGTCTTGTTGGTTTGCTAAGGATCTACTGCACCGAATGGTAAATTGTTTGCCATGTAGCAATAAAAAATACCAAAAAACCTTGAATAATCTGGTTAGTCACATTGCAGTGCAATTATTTGGAACACTACTGTATATGCCTCAAGTTCTTTTTTGAAGCATTTTAGCTGCCTTCACGTATACAGTGAGGTTTCTATAAGTGTCCGCAGTCAATTTGAGGAATATTTTCTGGCTCTGGTTTCCTTAAGTCCTTGGATTTCCGTCTATATAAATCTAATTCATAACATAATTTCATGTTGCTATGATACCGAGTCCTGCTTTCAATGGGAATATTAAAATCATCACCAAAACATTTTCCTTGTTAGAGCTGTCATACACCATGTTGTCTGGTGTGTACTTAGCAACAAGACCATTCCAAGATGGCCGCCGGAAGTGTGATCGCTCAGTTATGCAAACCCTCTATACCAGGGGTGCTCAATCCTGCTCCTGGAGAGCTACCTTCCTAAATATGTTCGCTCCAACCCTAATCATGCCCAACCTGACCATCCAGTCATCTAATCAAGACTTCAGACTTTGAAATGAAGTCTCCAGTTGAATCTATATAACTGAAAATCTATGCGGCTTTTTGCTTTGTCTAGAGAATTAATCAGTCTATCTGCCTCTCCATTTCTACCTGTCTGTCTGTGCACTTCTCCATCTGCCTTGTTGTATGTTTGTCTGTCTTTCTGTCTGTCCATCTGGATTAAAAGTTACTTCAGCATGAAAGATTTTCGCTTGTAAATGTTACTATTCGGTGTGAGTGAGGATTAGGTGGCATTTGGTAGTTGTTTATTCATGCAATCAATAACGTGAGCCGACTGAGAGGAAACCGAGCAACTAGAAATGATGAATGGAGTTTCACACTTAATCCCTTCTTCTAGGCGAGGCCTGCTTTAATCGGTTTACCCAGAAGATTAAATGTAAGGCGGGGGAGTTTGAGGAAAGCAGATGCAGTCTTTCAATATTGCACAAGGTCAACATTTCCAGGTTGGATGGATATTTCTAAGATCAATAAAGGTACCGTATAAAATTCCCCCAATTCACACATATCCTCCCAAATCTCATCATTATATAATTATTTTTATCAGCCCACAGAGAGAATAAATAGAACAGCTTAGTAATATTTTCAACAATCTGGCAACAGTGGCCCTGTTCTCTTATCCACTGAACAGCCATAACATTAAAATAATTATGACCACTGAGAGATGAAGTAAATAACATTGATTATCTCATTATAGTGGCACCACCCAACAAGTGAGAAATACGAGATAGAAAGTGAGTCAAGTCTGAAAATTAATCTTTTGGAAGCAGGGAAAATGAGCAAATTATCTATCGTATTTTCTGGACTATAAGCCATTACTTTTTGAACCATGCTTTGAACCATGCTGCTTGTACAGAGATGCGGTTTCTATTTCTATTTAGATTTCCATTCATTTTTTCTTCAGCCTTCAGGGGCGCTCTAGCAGGAAGTGCTGTAGCAGGAAGTGCTGTAGCAGGAAGTTCTCTAGCAGGAAGTGTTGTAGCAAGAAGTGCTCTAGCAGGAAGTGCTCTAGCAGGAAGTGGTGTAGCAGGAAGTGCTGTAGCAGGAAGTGCTCTAGCAGGAAGTGTTGTAGCAAGAAGTGCTCTAGCAGGAAGTGCTCTAGCAGGAAGTGTTGTAGCAGGAAGTGCTGTAGCAGGAACTGCTCTAGCAGGAAGTGATGTAGCAGGAAGTTCTCTAGCAGGAAGTGTTGGAGCAGGAAGTGCTCTAGCAGGAAGTGCTGTAGCAGGAAGTGCTCTAGCAGAAAGTGCTGTAGCAGGAAGTTCTCTAGCAGGAAGTGCTCTAGCAGGACGTGCTCTAGCAGGACGTGCTGTAGCAGGAAGTGCTCTAGCAGGAAGTGCTCTAGCAGGAAGTGCTCTAGCAGAAAGTGCTGTAGCAGGAAGTGCTGTAGCAGGAAGTGCTGTAGCAGGACGTGCTCTAGCAGGAAGTGCTGTAGCAGGAAGTGCTGTAGCAGGAAGTGCTCTAGCAGGAAGTGCTCTGGCAGGAAGTGTTGTAGCAAGAATTGCTGTAGCAGGAATTGCTGTAGAAGGAAGTGCTGTAGCATGAAGTGTTGTAGCAGGAAGTGCTGTAGCAGCAAGTGTTGTAGCAGGAATTGCTGTAGCAGGAAGTGCTCTAGCAAGAAGTGCTCTAGCAGGAAGTGCTGTAGCAGTAAGTTTTGTAGCAGGAAGTGCTCTAGCAGGAAGTGCTCTAGCAGGAAGTGTTGTAGCAGGAAGTGCTGTAGCAGGAAGTGCTGTAGCAGGAAGTGCTCTAGCAGGAAGTGCTTTAGCAGGAAGTGCTAAAACGAGGCATGCAGTGGGAGTCACGCTATATATGCTGGTAGCGTCAAACCAATTAGAGAACATCACGCAAAGCTAATCCTCTGGGGTTCATTTGTGATATGGGCGCACATGATCAGAGACGGTGTTGCGTGGAAAAAAACATCGGGTCTCTTTACATGTGTACTGCCTGGGCACAGGCTCTGGGCAGCGTTGACTTAGTGGTTAAGGTGCCGGGTTTCCAATCTGAAGGTCAGCAGTTCAATCCCCACTGTCACCAATGTTGGGCCTTTGGGCAGGGCGTTTAACTCCTCAAATGCTCAGTTGTCTTAAAAAAATGTTAATTGTAAGTCTCTGTGGATAAGAGTGTCTGCCAAATGCTCTAAATCTGAAGTTTGGGGGTTCAGTCCACAGCTGCCACTGTTGGGTTTTTGAGCAAAGCCTTTAAATGCTGGGTTGTATAAAAGATTGATAAATGTGAGCCGCTCTGGATAAGAGCGTCCGCTAAATGCCGTAAATGAAAGATCTCAGGGTGCAGTTTGCTGTGTCTGGTGCGAAGTGCAGACCAGTCAGATGGTGTTAATATTAAAACTTATTACTTGGCATATTTTTATTTCATGAATGTTATTTCTGTAACATGATATCAGTTACACTCGGTACTGAATGATCAGCTAAATTTCTCTGTTAACTGAGTTGCCCAAGCAGTCTTGGTACTTCACGTTCATACATTATGGAATTGGTCAAACTTTTCTAATTGCTCTTAAAATAAAATTATACAACATTTATATAAATATACTTACAATCTGTGTGCAGTTTTTCCTGTCGGAACGTGAGCACATCAGTATGTAAGACATTCACATCCTAATCTGCAAGTTATTTCCTAACATGCAATGTTTTATAAGAATCGTGTTTGGAACTTGATGAAACAAAAGTATCTTTCATAACATTTGACTTAACTTCTCACATTTCTTGAAATTTAGGAATTAAACACAGCGAGCATGCATGGACTCTTTGAGTTCTTGTTTTTTTCGGTACTTGTGTATGTAAGCTGCAGCCCTGAATGAAAACCCAAGCCATGTGTCATGAATGTGCTCCATTTCCTGTATGCGAGGTCATCAGCACTCACGTGGCATCTGATAAATTATATATGAATTCCTCTGCATGTCCTTCGTCCTCTTTAATCCTCTCACATGCCATGCGCTCGACAGCAGCCTCTAGTATCTGTTCATGTTTGTTTCAGTCCGTTGGTGGACTCGGGGGGTTCTTTGCTCACACCTACAGTGGGTGATAACGACCGCATGTGCAGGAATATCGTACACACAGAACCATCAGTTCAGAGTTTCAGTCACGTCCTGACCTCCATCCTGCCTCTGCCTTCAGTGATTTGCTTACACAAAGCAGGGCGGTTTGAATGAGCCGGATGTGACTTCGACATTCACAGAACCGTGTGTGTGTGTGTGTGTGTGTGTGTGTGTGTGTGTTGGGGGGGGGGCGGGAATGGGCTCATATGACCAAGTGTAAGTGAGAGGATGATGGATGACTGATTGCAGGCCAGAAGTCGGAGTAAACCACAGTGCCATGGCCTGAACATGGTGCTTTGCATCCCACAGAAAGCCCACCCTGAACACGGCTGTACTGTGGCTGCATGTCATAAAAGGTAGAACCTGACCAAAACCACACATTCAGTTTCATTTTATTCACATTAAATCAGTAAAAAAAACCCCATCAGTGTAAAGTTAGACTTTATTTCTTGCTTTAAATTCATAGTTTAATTGAAATCACTCATTTCTGCACATTTTACCACATTTCTGATTTCTACTGGAAGTTGTTACCGAGCACATCAGGGACAATCTGTTTTTCGGGCTTTATTTTAGCTTTAGTATTACACAGTGAAAAAAAGAAAAATATGCAGTGACTTTTTTTTCTCTTGTTACAGATTTAAATAAGTTTTTTTTATCTTTGTATGTTTTTACAAGTTGAATCAGTGTTAACATTTATTAATTCATTACTAATACTACTCCATACTGCTTTGTGAAGATGAGGACGAGTGCAGAGCTGGGCGGCCAGGTACAGGTTAAACAACGAGACAAACAGAATAGTAGAAACCAGGTGAACTCACAATTGAAGTACAGGCAGAAGGAGACCGTACATGCGAAGGCTACAGTAGAGTTTAGTCATCAGGAGACCACGAAACAAAACAGGTCACACAGTAAGGCTTGGCAATATACTGAGCTCAAGGGAAACAGCTTTAATGCTTTATGACGTGTGTTAATCTGAGTGTGCATATAGTTCCCCCAAAAGCTGGTCTACACGTGTGGCAGACCTTCTGCACGGGTGCACAGCTTGCTGACCGTCAGAAAGTGAGCTGGAGGTACATTGTTGTCCTTCCTCCTTAGAAACTCAGAAGCGCTTGAGAAACTGTAACATAAATTCTTGGTATTCTTCTATAAGCAGGTTTATCCATCACTGACAGCAGATAAGTCGAATGATTATTGCACGATTATTGCTCCAATGTTCTTCCTGTAAATATCACACAAGGTAGATTGGCGACAACTGCTGTAGACGGCTCTACATCTTGATTCTTGGTTTATTAGTTAGCAGTGAAGCACTACAGCCCTGAGCTGCCAAAACTCCTTTTAGTTTCTCACTATTCATGCTGTTGTGAGCTGTATCTGACAGTGAGCGGTGATGGCCAACACAGAGGCACATGGTTTTACCACCAACAGTGCTGTCAGTAGGTAGCAGCCTAACCATCTTATTTAATATCTACACTTCTTATCTCTGTCCCTTCCCCGAGAAAGCTAGCAAGAAACCTGTTCTTCAAACTATAAGTGTTCTCATTGCAACAAACTGAAAAAAAAATGCATTTGGTAGAACAAAAGCTGAATCTTTTCAAGAATACAAATATGTCCTTACCATCAAATTCTTTCATTCTGTATTTTTCCATATGTCAGTTTAATTTGTCTAGAATTAATTGGAAATGGCATTAGTGGGAAATCCGACGTGGCACTTTCGGCTGTCTGACACCGGCTACAATGCCCTTTCCATTTTTTATGAACAATAAAACAGTACAATTTGGCTTTTTTTATAATATGGAGAATTATTCAGATATTGAAGGGTTTTATATCCCTCATCCTTTGGCTTCAGCAGATAAAATCCTGTCAAACTGGTTAATTCTCCATATCATGCTTCACCGCATTCAATAACTGCTTTATAACTGGCTGCCTGTTCCGTGCTTGTAATAACTGCACTAAATCAGTGATCTACTGACATCACCAAACTGCTTCTTCTTTCTTGGAACCTTTCCGCTGGATTACCGACCCCAGGGTTCAGGGTTGGGGGTTCAAGCCCCACTGTTAACGATTGTCCCTGTACCCCCAGTGCCGCTAACTGGGTTATCAAAGGCCGGCGGTGTCTCTCCCTGTCTGTGGTGAGACGAATGTAAAAGAACCATCGCTGACTTTCATCAAGAGGAGCTGTATAGCCGTCAGCGTGTTTCTGCCCTGCGATGGCCTGGTGAGCTGTCCAGGGTGTACTCTGCCTTTGCCCAGATTCGGCTGAGATAGGCGTCAGCCTCCCCATGACCCTAATTAGGAATAAGAAGTTTGGAAAATGAATGAATTAAACTTTTCCAGGTTTGTTTTTAGGTAATGTTTTATTGGGGTTTTTTTTGCGTATGCGTGTGGGTCAGTTTGCTGTTCTCGCGCTGATACGTGTACTCATGTGGTGTAAAGTCTCCTGATTAACTTGGCCATTCTAACACAATTCCAGTCCATCCCCTGATTTAGTTATTGCCGTGTTGGCAGTGTGTTTTGGGTCATTGTCTGACTGCATGAGGTTTTTCCAATTAGACCTTCTATAGATTTCTAGCTTCATTAAACTGCTAACATCATGAGTTACACTCTCAATAAAGACCAGTGAGCCTGTTTCAGTCCTGCATGGCTGGCAGTGGAAGCTCATGTCTTCACTGTATTTGACCAATGATCTCTTATGTTCATGAGCAGATCATTTCTTTCCCATCTGTCCCAGACTTTGGCCCGTCCATGACTTTGGTAGAGGTTAATATTTACGTTACCAATCGTGATTTGGACTTCGGGTTTCTGCTGCTGCTGAGTGGTTCCTTCAGTGGCTTTGTGTGGATAACAACAAATGTGGTTTTCACAGGTGAAGCCCGGCACTCAAATCAAGAGTCGACATTCAGAACTATAAACAGATTAAGCAGTAAAACTCCCAGGCCACATCTGGGATGAAATTCTGATGGATTGTCTCATTCATATTTTGATCTCAAACCCAAATGTTGTTTGCAGAAACAAACAAACAAAAAAAATAACCCTGCCATCCTTGCCATCATATTTTCAGAGGGAACTGTAACTGTGCAGGTTACTCAAGCTGATTACTCAACTTCCACACTCCCTCTTCTCCAGTGTGCTTCGTTACGTATTTCAGCCACTCAAACTGCTGCCAAAACAGATTCAACTTTTACATAAAAAAGACAACAAACACATTTTGTGATCACAGTGTTTGTGCTTGAATTCCTCGGAGTAGATTCGACATTCCGAATGCGTTATTGCAGATATAGAAATATTATGGAGTCTTGAGCCAAGTGTTGGTGCCTTCATCTGTCAACAGTCACAAAGCTTTTAATTTTATGGTTTACCAGTGATGCTAAAGAGATATCAAGGTTAAGAAATTTGACTATTTTACCACGATTGAACTTGCGTTCCTCATTTTTCCAGAGAAGTAGATGAGTCATGTTTTGGGACCGAAGCACAAACATTGCTCAAACATCGGACTCCAGTAAGCATCCGCGACACTCCTTAGAACAAATTCCACAATGATGGGCACTGCGTGACTGACTGTCTAATCATCAAGAGGGAAAACTCAGTCGAGAACAAGCATGTGGGCACTGAGGGTGCGTTAATGCTGACACTTCGGCTCGTCATACTCACACACAAACACCCATTTCCCATTCAGTTGCCTTTTCCCTCTATTTTGTAATATCTATTCTAAATACCAAAGAGTTAACAAGAACAGACCTGTTCAGATTTCAGACGCAGTTCCTCTTATTTCTGTGATGATGGAAAAAAAATTTGGTCTTCAGTGTGAATCATTTAAGCTTTTAAAAACTTT
Source organism: Euristhmus nudiceps (assembly GCA_030068295.1). Lineage (NCBI taxonomy): Eukaryota > Metazoa > Chordata > Actinopteri > Siluriformes > Plotosidae > Euristhmus > Euristhmus nudiceps. The sequence continues at coordinate 17,881,548 of JAQNCB010000027.1, read as the reverse complement.
TGTTTCTCAGTTTCGTTTTCTGTACGCTGTGGTTTGGAAAAGATTTCATTCCGAGAATTCTCAACTTAACTTCGTTATTCGTTATACGTGCATGGTGGGGCCGGTGGTATAGTGGTTAAGGTGCTGGGGTCGTGAATGAGAGGACATGGGTTTGAATCCCCAATAAACCCCACCATGAGAAGCTCCCGGTGCAAGGTCTGCACCACAAGTCCCGTCCATCCAGTTCCAGTAAAATACTGGAGTCCCATTCAGGAAGAGTTGAACTCCGTGTTGCTTCATGCCGAGGAAACCAGGGATAAGTTCCAACCTGATGAGCCAGTAGGCGCGGGTGTAGAAGCACCATAACATTTACTTCATACCTGGGTGGAAAAAACAGAAGAACATTGTTACAATATTTTTTTCCAATCAACGTTTGGTTTTCTGTGTTCATATTTTCTTTAACTGAAATGTGAGCAGCTCAAGTTAAACCACATAACATTTTAATCATCATCATCATCATCAATTCATTCATTTTCTAAGCCGCTTAATCCGAGAGCAGTTCCCAGGGTGGAATTCACCCGGTGGAATTGAGGTGGTTGTGTAACTCATATGTGTGGCAGCGTGAGTATAAGTATGTTATAAGTATGTTATAAGTATGTTATTACATATTATTTAATTTAAGGTAAAATTCTCCCTGGTTTACCTTCCACGTTAACAAATTAGAGGGGAACCATTCTAGGGTTAATCCTATTTAGGGTCACGGGGATGTTGGCGCCCATCTTAGCTGACTCTGGGCGAGGGTAGAGTACACCCTGGACAGCTCGACACTGGACACTACTGGAAGGCTTTTTCTGCATCATAGAATAATTTCTTCAAGGAAAATTAAAGGATAGAACTGATTGTTTCCTTTTTTTCCTACCGAGACAGTTGAGCTGAACACTGGGTGTGTGGCAGGTTCTGAGTATTAATAAGAAAATATTGATGTTATTTGAAATCAATAAATTCACTTCCCAAGTTATTATGTGCACTATTAGAAAATGGTTCTTCATGGACGTAGCTTTCACAGTCGACCTGCATTTATGAGCCTTAGGCACCAATGACCCTCTTGCTGCTTCTCCAGTTGTCCATCCATGGACCACCTTGGGTAGGTACGTTCTACTGCCTCTGTGAGCCAGTGCAATATATACATACACATGTCTGTGAGAGTGAATCATTCCAGCATGATATAAAATAAGAAATTACCAAATAACCTTATAACCTCAATACTCTGCACAGATCCTTCTTCCTCAGATGTAAACAGGCAGAATGAGTGCACAGGGGCTGTGGAGTGTGAGTCGGCTTCATGATGGAGTCGTGTGAAGAGATGGACACGACAGAAGTGGATGAAGTGACTCATCCCACAGAGCTGAAAAAACAAAGCTTCGTCTGATTATCAGATCAACTCGGAAGAACAGAGAGAGAAAGGAAGGGTGAGTATGATCCTGGAGATTTATAAAACATCTCACTTTCATGCATGCACACACACACACACACACACACACACACACACACACACACACACACACACACACACACACACACAC
>JAQNCB010000027.1:17856981-17867222 GCA_030068295.1 Euristhmus nudiceps | reverse complement strand
GCGTGTGTGTGTGTGTGTGTGTGTGTCTGAGAGTGTGTGAGTGTGTGTGTGAGAGTGTGTGTGTGTGTGTGTGTGTGTGTGTGTGTGTGTGTGTGTGTGTGAGAGTGTGTGTGAGCGTGTGTGACGGAGAGAGATTTGAATGGTTTGGATCATCGCATGCATACGATTGGATATAAACCCAGGGATGAGTGTATATGCAGTTATATCAGATCCCATTTTAAAACGCTCCTCCATGGCATTTGGTTGAATGAACGTTGGGATACAAACCAGCCCGTTTTGTTGATTTATTTTGAAGACCTCGCCTGGAAGGTGAAAGCGTGCTGAAAACACACGCAGTTCGACACTCTCCTTCAGATCGAAATGTTTTCCTTTTTGTTTGAGGCTGTATGAAATCCGCGGCCTGTTCCATCGCTAGGCAACCTGGAACCATCACCTGTAGCCTGTTCAGCACGTACATTACTCAGAGACCTGTGGGAAGAAATCTTCCTGCACTGATGTGTGTTTTCATATCTGATCACTTCGATAGAATACTTGGGGTACTTTTTGTGTGCTACCGGACTGAGAGCACAAAATAGTGGGATTCAAGCTAAAATCATTCAGCTCGATCCATTCAGCGAAAAAAACCCAACGTGACCTATATGGAAGTATTTTATTCCAAAATAAAAATGTCCTGACATGTTTTACCTCAAATCTGTTAGAAAAAAAAAAAAGTGTGTGATCTGCTCTTCACCCCGAATTGGCTAAGATAGGCGCCAGCCTCCCTGTGACTGTAATTAGGATTAGGCGGCTTAGCACATGAATGATCGGTTCTTCTGTCGGATTCAGATTTTACAGAATATTACAGCATATAAAGGGTTCATGTTTTATATTTAACATGTTGAATCTTTGGTCTTTGGCAGGAGGCTACGATCGATTTTTCTCTCACTATCCAGACTACTGTTTAAAGAGCAAAGCTCTGCCGATGGCTGCGGCTCAGAGCAGCATCGAGTCGAGCTGCACCTCCTGCACAACTCCACAGCACGACCAGGTGAGATTCATCACCATCACCATCACATCGGGGTGGGGGGTTGTGGGGCTCTAACGTCCAAAGGCGCATTATCCGGCCCACAGTAACCCAGGACTACAAAATGGAGCCTTAATGGTCCATCGATTGGTGTCATTACGCTCTTATTTTTCCGGCCTGTAGTTATCTCTACTGGGCTCTGTTTTTACTCCTCCATCATTTCCTGGCCTTCGCCTAAAAGCAGGTCAGCGACCTCAAATCAATGTGGCTGCTTCCGGTTCCGTGAAGGAACATGATATGAGGCTATTAGTCGATTAAAAGTGAAATAAAACACTGCTGCTTCAGGATTCTTTCTTCGAAGTAACCTAAGCAAGTACACAGCTTGGAAGGTTGCGAGTTCGAATCAAAATACTGTGAAATGCAATCGTCGGGTCTTTGAGTAGAAAGCTTAACCCTCATTTCCTCAGAGTCGCTCAATTACAGAATTACAGTCTGCCTCAGCGTGTTTCTGCCCTGGGTGTACTCTGCCCTCACCCAGAGTCGGCTGAGATGGGCGCCAGCCTCCCTCCAACCATAATTAGATTACACAGTTCAGAAAATTAAAGAAATAACGAGTCTGCCAAATTAACTCTCTCAGGAATAAAGGAACTAAACGCTTCCACTGCTGGTCATCAAGGCGAGATCAGCTTGTGGAGCTTTTATAGTCTGCCATTAAAACTTCACCGTCCATTTAAGCACAAAACACGTTTGTGTTCAGTAAAAACCTACATTATAAACGCACAAGCTGTACCAGAGCCAAGCACAGCAGTGATGAGGAAATGTAACATTTGAACCTTTTTATTGTAATAAACACAAATTCAGTCTTGTATCATGAATATTTTAAATGCAAGCTAAACGTGTCACATTAATAAAGGTCAGTGTTTCCTCCCTCACCTCCCTTTATTCCTTTATTCTTCCCACAGGGTGGACCCGTGGAGATACTTCCATTCCTGTTTCTTGGCAGTGCCTTTCATGCATCCAAAAAGGACATGTTGGATGGCATGGGTATCTCTGCCTTACTGAACGTGTCTTCAAATTGTCCCAACCACTTTGAAGGAGCCTACCAGTATAAATGCATCCCTGTGGAGGACAATCACAAGGAGGACATCAGCTCCTGGTTCATCGAGGCCATTGATTTCATAGGTAAGCTCCCTGATTCAGCTTCTATCACCAGACTTTTCCTTTTCCCGAGTAACCACTTACTAACCACTTTGCAAATCATGTGGAAAATCCTCATTTGGTTTTCAGTAAATTGTTGGAAATGGGTTCTGCTCAGCATTACTGCTTTTCATTGTTTTTGTTCCTTGTCATCGTGAATAGCTCTACATCAATCAGTAATTAAGACTCATCTGGATTACACAGAACTCTGTTTAGGATTTTCACGTCACACCCACTGTTTTAATTTCTCATCCATTTCACAAGTTCTCCATTCTGAAATCATCTGCCATGCGTGCATTCACTTGTGCTTTGCTGAAAGGTAACGTATTAAAAATGGGTGGAACATTTAGAAATGGACAAAAATGCAGAAACGATCTGGAAATGGGTTGGTCTGCAGGGCGGTGCTCACTCGGGGATTGCAGGGATTTCTGAGACTGTGGGTGGTGAAGAGTGGGGTGTCCTCCAGATCCAATTTCAGTGCAGCACACATCTGTAACAAAAACATGATGCTGGAAAAAGGAGGGAGGGGGTTGTGTATGAGCATGTATGAAGCATCGGTATGGAGCTCAGGAACTGGGGTCTGACTCATCTACCATTCAGGTTCTTCAGCCATTAACAGAACGTGTGCATGGAATCTCAATTATATATATATATATATAAAAAAAAGACTAAGAGCTACTACACAGAGAAATCTTGTAATAGCTTCACCTTTTACATTTTTGTTGCTACTGCAATCTTAAGAACTATACACTATGAAGGTTTTTGTGAGACCATCAAGGAAATCGCAAGACCCGAAAATAGGTTCCTCTATGCCACCGTTTTAATTACATTTTTTTAAACATATAATGAAATTAAGAGCTGATTATTGGTGGGCAGGATGAAGATAATTGTTCTCTCCCTTTATACTGCTGCTGAGTTCTCACTTCCTAATTAATGGCTTGCAGACTAGTAATGGCAGGGTGTCAACCTTTACATGTTCCAATGGGGCACAGGGTGTAAGCACCCCCCAGGCAGTATTGTCAATGTGAGAATTATTTTCCCACTGCAGGTGTTGGCTTGCTTTTGAGTCATTGATAGTATTAGATATTAGACAGTGTTGGTTTCTCTTTTAGTCATGCAGGCCATCAATTCAGACTATCAGCAAAATGAATGTTCTATGGACCTTTCGAAACAGTAGACTACATGGTTAACAATATTTAACAGGACAAATGATTTTCTTTCCCACAGACTCTGTGAAAGATTCCAATGGCCGTGTCCTGGTTCACTGTCAAGCAGGGATTTCACGTTCAGCCACCATTTGCCTGGCATACCTGATGAAGAAAAAGCGTGTGTGTCTGGATGAGGCCTTTGAGTTCGTCAAGCAGCGGCGCAGTATCATCTCACCCAACTTTAGCTTCATGGGCCAACTGCTGCAGTTTGAGTCACAGGTGCTGGCCACATCCTGCTCAGTAGAGGCAGCCAGTCCATCAGCTACTCTGGGACCCAAGTCTTCCCCATCAACAAGCTCACCATTCATCTTCAGCTTCCCTATGGGGCCAGTGGGGCCACATGGGCAGCCCAGTACCCTTTCCTACTTGCAGAGTCCTATCACCACTTCACCCAGCTGCTGATAAAATGCTCAGGCCACTAATGGAAAACCTTTGAGACTCGTGTAAACAGAGGCCTCACTCTTGAAGGATACAAGCATGGACAGTCCCTCTGAGGAGGGAGTCAGGGAATCGGCACCAATTTTCCATCCAAACAAGTAGACATGTGTTGGTAGCTGGTTGACCAGGTGGTGGTCTCCAGTGATCGTGAACTGGACAAAGACCACAATATTAGAAGAATGAACTTGTATTCATCTGTTAGGGCAAGGCATGTCGGGTTCTTCCAAAGCCCTGCTCTGTGGTTTGGTAGGGTGGATTTGAATGGGAGTTGCTGGGGTAGGGACATGCATCCCCTGTTCTCATTTCCAAACAAAGAGCAGTAGGCCCTTCATCAGTGACAGGTGCTGCACACTGTGTCCAGGACTGTTGGCTTTCTATTAACACCCTCCTTTTATTTCCAGTCAGAAAGAAAATGACTGAGCTTGTCGAGTACAGAATGAACCTGGTCCTGGTCAGGGGGCGTTGTGCAGCATGCCTCATTTGATCTTTGGTCAGTGTCTTGTACAGAGAAGGTACGTGACACAGAGGGGCCTGTCTGGGTAATCACATCCTGCACATCACCTACCCCGTAGGATGAAACCTTCGAAGGCAGACGGACAGACAACTCTTGATTAAAATATTTCGACTTGCAATACATCTTTGTCTCTCGACTAAGAGCAATAACATCTCCCTGCCTCTTCCCAGTTGCCACCAAAGCACTGTTCTATTTCGAATGTCTGTCACACTGTATGAACATGCTCTTGATATCTTGGTTTCGGTCTTTAATAATTTGTAAAGTAGCAGGCTTGGCCGCTCTTTCAACGACACATGTTGGAGATCAAAAGGCTGTCAAATTCTCTGCAACATCATGCTATTGTTAAATGTTTTTTTTTTTTTACAATTTGGGTACAGATTTGTTTTTTGAAGGGTACACAGATTTTCTTTGGTCACTTTGATAAGTCTAACCACTGTAACCTTTATTTCTTATCTAAATGTGGTGTTCCGTTAGTAGCTATAACTTGCTCTGCATGACTGCATTGGATAAATATAGAGAGAAGAGAGAGGTGCCTGCAGTCTTCTGAATGTTTGTTAGTACGCAGCTCGGTAAGCGAGAATTCTTTAGGTTGCATTGAAGAGCAGAGCTCATCTTTTCATTGTTTCCATTTTTTCGTATGTGGGCACCTTTTTAAAAGAGCACTTTTAAGTGATGCAATATGCTGAGGGTTTTCTTTTGCACATTACTGGAGTAGATAGAACAGGTGAAAACTGTGCGTTTGTAAAATCCGTCAGAGCTTTATTTTGTGTCCATGTAATTTTCATGGTCTGTCACCACATCACTGATAAATGCAATACTTTTTACTGTATCCATCAACTGAGATGTTGAGACTGCCAATGGCAATACCAGTCCTTTTGATTTTTAAAGCGATTTGTGTATGTATAGTTTATTTATTCCTTGACTTCCATTGTCAAATACAACACTGTTCTTTAATGAACGTCTGGTGTAATTTATTAATACATTTTCATGTTGTTTCTTTGGACACGTACACTCACAGCACCCCCTTGTGAAGTCAATTTGCAACAGTAAATTCAGAGTCTGTGTCCGTACTAGTTGTTTTGTAAAAAGCAAAATTTTCTAGAAATAGCCAAGATTTACATTTATTACTTGTGGTATTTGACAAACACTTTTAGTCAGAGTGACTTACATTCATTTATCCTCAGTCATTGTCTGGAACGTTTTATCAAAATTAGGGTCTCGGGGCGAACTCTGGATCAGCCGAACTCTGGGTGAGGGCCGAGTACACAGCTGCACCGCTCGCCAAGGCCAGAGAAACACGTAGGTGGCAAACCAATGGCCTATTCTTTTGAACAGCAGCAATGGATCTTTTACATGCCTTTTACCCCAGACAGAGAAAGACATAGCTGGCCCATTATTTGTTTATTTAGTTATTTGAAAAACTGTATTATTCCCCCAGGGGAAATTGGATGGATTAAATGCAGAGGAAACTAAGCGAGCACACACACTTTGTGGCAGCTGAAGAGCAGTTGGGGGTTAGGTACCTTGCCCAAAGGCACTTCAGACATGAATGTGGAGGAAGAAATGATGCACCTTACTTCCCCTGATAACACATGATAAAGCGACACTGGGGGAGTGACTTATATTTCAGCAAATTTACACAACTGAGCCGTTGAGGGTTAAGAGCCTTGATCCAGCACTCAAGAACTGACAAACCTGTCAGTAACTCAGATCTTTGGCACAGAAGCATCACTGCACAAGACTTCAAAATGTATTCAAATTGTACAGCATGAAACCAAACATTGCAGGTTTACGAGTAAAGTGCCAGTGAAACAGCACGCCCACCATAAGCACAAACGGTTAAAAAATGTTTCTAAAAATATTAAACATGACTTAAGGGAAGATACCTCACTCAAGAATCTATAAGTAGAGGTGTTGTGAGCTGCTCAGTGTCTTCCAAGTACTGTTGATGTCAGACTTTGCTTTTTCAGCTCATATCTGAAATGAGTTTAGTTAAAAGCAAGCGATGTTCTTCCACCTCCTTATTTATAGATCTTGTTATATTTAGCAATTATAGACGAACAGTGATGACAGTTTTAAATATCACAAGTAAAGATATAAAGATCAAGTTATGGTTCAGAGGTAAAGAGAACTAAATACTGCACGTGAGGAAACATTTTACATTTCTAGCTGAAACCTTAAATATGCTTTGAGACAGACTCGTGGTATTAACTGCACTTATGTCATCCAGATAATGAGCTCTTCCTGACCTGTGCAATGTAACCTTAAGATAGCATCCATTAAATCAAGTAAGTTTCAACTCCAAGGGCTTTCGAAAGGCTTCTCGTTTTGTGTTTCTATAATTAGTTTCTCTTGGTGCTAAGTTGGATAGTATATACTATATTAAGCAAAAAAAATGACTGACACCTCTGGGGTATATTTATCAGCACTGCATTTGTCCAACACTTCAATCTGCCATAAAAATAAATCCCCGTCTGATTTCCTGTGGAAACATTTCTGCATACAGAATCGCCCTGAAACTGTTTAAATGTGTTGCACAACTTATGGCTTGCTATGGACAATACAGGAGTCTTAATGCAACCAAAGGGCGTCCTAAAAACAGAAATTAGGACTTTTTTTTTTTTTTTTTTTTAAAAAAAAGGTAAAACCCAAGTGATGGAAACCAAAATATAATGAAAATACTTCTATTCTTTTCTAAAACATTCAGCTTTTTTTCAAGGGCGAGTGTGCTAATGCTGTTCATAGGAAGCTTGATAACGGAGCCCATTCCCCTCCCCGTCTCTGATTGTGATCACAATCAGCCGTAATGTGCAAACACATCCACCCACCCACAAACTAACAGGAAGTCAGCTGCAACCAAAACCCTCACACCTGCTGTGCAATCAGATTAGATCAGATAAACACGATTTTTCCACGGAACAGGAGTGAAACTGGAAGTAAAGGCGGATGGAGAACACGCCCATCATGAGGGGCACATGTGAGATATGTACTTTATTAAGACTGGTTTACATGACTGAGGACAGCTTCATTAGTCTTTTTATGGTAAATAGTTCATCACATACTGATTAAAGTATAATAATAATAATAATAATAATAATAATAATAAAAAGGAAGTAATCAGAGATGTGAAACGTGAAGTGGTTCCGGCTGAGAAGCGGAAAAGACGTTTGTGCCCTTTTCCACCAACATGGTGCTGGTGTCCAAAAAAAAAAAAACAATAATAAAAAAAATAATAACAATAATAATAAAAATAAAAGAAAAACACTGTAGGTTTCCATAGCTGGTTTTCCGTTTTGTCCCAGTGTCAAAAATACTGCTGGGCTGGAATCGAGAACCAGTGACGTCAGATTGCTTGTTGCCATGACAACACCAAATTACTTATACAAGATGTGAACAGACATGAACGCTTCTGTTTTTATATATATGTATGCATGTATAATTAAAGCAGAATTTCTTTTGAAAGTACATGTTCCAAAAGAAATAATGCTCTTACCTGAAAACTTCATTCGAATAATTCTGCTGAAACAAACAAACGTGTGGCTCTTGCCTGTGATTACAGTCAAGGATACAATCTGTACTGTGTGTAGATGCTGAAAGAGTTGACCTTGAATGGTAAAATATGCTCTCAACCCATCTTACATGGTTATATTTTCCCATAAGGAAACGCCTCCTGGTTATCTTACAGAACAGTTCACATCTTTAAATGGTGAAATGGGCTCGCTTTAAAAGAACACATCAAAACCAAGCTGATTCCCTGTACGGCACCAGTACCGTGTTGATGAAGAAGTGGAATATCATACACCCCACATAAGGTGAGAAAAAAAACAACAACAACAAAAACCTCCAGGCAAACAGATGTCTCCGGGGCATCGACACATCCGAATGGTTTACCTCTACCTGCGGATGTGCATCAGTGATGTAGGAACTCAGTAGGAGAACAAGCTCAACAAGCTACAACGATGGAATGAGACTGAAAATACACATCAGACCGCCGTCACCTGAAACTTTATCTGATCATCAGAAAACAACAGGACAGAGATGAGAGCTTTTTACCAAAGCACACGTCCATCACGATCATTACAGGAAACGCGTGTTAATGTAAATGCTATTTCCCACGTTCATTAGAATAAGTTAAACCCTGCCTAAAAGTGCAAGTCCCTTAAAACAATGCATTTTATAAACAAGATACACTAACAGAGGTGATGCGTCTGAACATTTCCTGTGCAAAGTTAAAAACAAAAAAAACAAAACCTTTTCCTAAGTGTTAAACATTTTTCTACGGAAGGTGTGAATCGCAGAACTGGGGTTCCACACATGTCCAACTCCCAAAAGGCGTTTTCGCATCAATTCATGGTTAAAAAAAAAAAGGAAGAGACAAGAAGCTCAATGAATGATCGTTAATAAACAGAACGAGGATCCCATGAGCTTTAACGGTGATGCAGTCCATTGTGTTGTGTAGTGTGGTGTGTTACATTTAAAATAATTCACAATAAAATGGTTTAAAGAAAGGATACTGAAAACAGAAGAGATTTGTGCACTGGATTTCACATGAGAATGAATCAGGTGGCTCATCTTTGAATCACTTCATTCCTCAGTGCTCTGAGCTGTAACCTCTGACCCAGGTAAACACAGAACAGGAGGGATGGTTCAAAACACTAATGCTGCGGGTGTGAGGTGAGAAACGCGGGGTCAGTGGGAGCTTGGAGAAGGACGAGGACGCCCAAAATGAGGGCCAGAATGTGTGTGAAGGAGTGTAACAGTCTGAACAAGGTGCAGGAAATGAGCTCCGGACACTCAAGACTTCTGCTCTGCTGCCGCTGGCGGCTGCGCTGTGCTCTCCGGCTTCACGATCTGGTATGTGATGAGGTACTCCGGGTACGCCTGCGCCAAAAAACAAACAAACAGATTACAGTAAGTGATCAAGGATAAAGTATTTATAGCAGAGTGCAAGATTTCATTTCAGACCAAACATTACCTGCAAGCACAAAGTTCTTTTAAATGGATTTAAATGTAACAAAAAACCGATACGGGAGAATACAACTATATTCTTTTCTGATTATAAATAAAAGAAGGTAAACAGTAAGTACCGGGCTTCAAAACTCTAACATGTTATTCAGCCTCTGGAACTGATCCAGAATACAGCTGCATGGCTCATTTTTCACCTTCCCAAATTATCCCACACCACAGCACTGCTACGATCTCTCCACTGGCTTCCTGTAGCTGCTCGCATCAGATTTAAAACACTAATGCCCGCCTACAAAGCTAAAAATGGAGCTGCACCTTCCTACATTAAAGCACTCATCACACCCCGCACTGCACCGTGTTATCTCGGACCCTCTACTACTGCTAGACTGGTCCCTCCTTCTACCAAGGGACAAGGGAAAAATGCATCTAAACTCTTCTCTGTTCTGGCTCCAAGGTGGTGGAATTAACTTCCTCTGGACGTCCGGACAGCTGAGTCACTGGGTGAAACGACGGCTGAAAGCTTTAATTAATATTAATATTAATTAATAATTAATACTATGCTTTTAATACACAAAAAAACAAACAAACAAAAAACCCCACATACAACACCTACTGACTGAGTTCAACTGACGGTATACATTATCTGTATTTTAATAAACCAGTATAAGAATATATTCACTGATAGTGACTTTTGAGCACTTCTGTAAGTCGCTCTGGATAAGAGCGTCTGCTAAATGCACTAATTTGCAATGAACTAGAGGTCTTCCTCAGGTGTAAAGATCAGGTATAGTTTAATTTAGGGCTGCAACTAACGATTATTTTAATAATCGATTGATTATATTTTCGATTAATCAATGAATCGGATAGAACACCAGCATTTTATAATTTTTATTCCTGTATTCAAATAACAGAACAT
>JAQNCB010000027.1:17824220-17836716 GCA_030068295.1 Euristhmus nudiceps | reverse complement strand
CCCCCCCCCCCCCCCCCCCCCCCCCCCCCCCCCCCCCCCCCCCCCCCCCCCCCCCCCCCCCCCCCCCCCCCAACACGCATCTCGGTCACCTGATGCGGTCTCAAAAAATAAACCCACGAGCTCATAAAAATGAGTAATCTTTGGAGAGCTTCCCACTAATTCAGTGGGATTGTGGGAAATATTTTTACGCTCTTTGTTTTTAGTTGTCTCTACTACCAGTCCGTGAACGTATTGGTTTACATGAAATTGGTCCGTGGTGCAAGAAAGGTTGGGGACCGCTGTATTACATGATATTCTTACATATTTGTAGTGTATTATATGCCTTTTCTTCCAAAGAAAATATCCAAGCACAGTTAAGTTTGCTAAAACCTACATGAAGCATGCGGAACCAAAGTTTGAACCCCCCCCAAAAAAAAAAGAAATGCTTGGCTCAAAAACAATACTGCACATCACTAAAAGAGCACCATACTCACGGTGAAGCATGATGGCGGCAGCATCACACTTATGGGTTATATCTCTTCAGTGGGAACTGGGGGCTTTATTAAAGACGGAGGGAATTCTGTTCCAAATACTACTCAATTTTGGCACAAAAAAAGGCCTTGAGGCCTGCACTACAAAGTTGAGCATGAACAAGAATTTTCCCTTTCAGCACAACAACGACTCAAAACACGCCTCATTATCACCAAAAATAAAAAATAGTTTTGAAAAGTCCCTGAAAGAGTCCTGAAATTAAATCAATAGAAAATCTTCAGGGTGATGTGAAGAGGACCGCTCACACAAAACACTAAGCTTTAGATTTCTATTCATTCAACCTTAATTATTTTTTTCCATTGAATTGTACAGGTTACAGATCACATTAAAGGAGGAAAAAGCTCTGGAATTATTTGATGTCACAAAAACCTGCCATTTTAACATTTGTGTTTTAGTCCAATTACACAAACTACAGATATTTTGATCAGTGAAGGTTTTAATATTACTCTGGATCTTTGAGCTCGGATCAGATGAGGTGATGGCGAACTGCAAGTATTCGACACCTCTGTGAGCAACAAACATCCTTTTCACTCAAATTGCTCCTTTCCCCTGATATTAATAGACCCCAACCTTCATTTCACCACCAAGAGACACATGGCTAAGGGAACACTGTGTGTAGCAAGACTCGGCCAAAAACACACTGACAGCCATATTTGCTGCTAACCTGACACGTCTACAAAAGCACATCTACACACCTTCTTGAAAAAAAAACAAAACAAAAAAAAAAACAACAAAAGATTAACACATAGAGGCTATTTCTAGGGGAAAACTCCATGCTGACAACCTATAAAACTCAACCACACAATATTTTCAACTCTATCCCCACATTGGTGTCCATCGCATCAAGAGATGACTGTAAAAAGCTCTCGGTCAGGGCACTGGAAAGTTTTTTAGACATTCTGTCAGCCATGCTCCAGGCGTCCTACAGCCAATCAGTGTGCAGGAGGGAATGATCCAGCTCTGGGCACGCTGCGCCTGGTGTAACGTTATCTCCTATAATAAAGAGGTTGTCAATTACAAACATGTTTTGGGTGATTGGAGAAGAGTGGGAAATGTGTCTTCAAACAGGATGGGCAAAAATGAAAAGACGACCCCTTGTTTATAGTTTTGGCTCTGTCATCTGGCCGGACTGTCACTAGCTACAGGGTGTGATCTCACACAGCTCTGTTCCTGAACAAATCCTGCACTAGACTGTTGCATTAAAAGTGCATGAGTCCGGATGCTCCTGGCAGGCAGCAAAAACCTGACACATTTCAATACTCAGCTCCGAGCAGAAGCTACTGGGGTGAACGGGAATTCAAACCTGCCAGCACATTGTGTGTGTGTGTGTGTGTGTGTGTGTGTGTGCATGCACGTCTTGGTGCAGATTATACACATCTATATACAGTTGAACCTCAGTCCAACGGACTAAAAGGGGGGACAGGGTGTCAGTTAGAGTGAAGTGTTTTTTCGTGGGGGCGGGGCTATACTCCATACTGATTACTGTACAAGAAAAATCACCTCAAAGTTCTGTAAAAGCACAGTAGTACTGAACATTTAACACCCAAATAATACATTTATATTGTACCTGTACGGTAAATACTTATAATACATACTAAAGAACAACAAACCAGTGCTGTCTCATCCGCATTATAGCACTGGGAAGGGTGAATGTCCTCATTCTTAACTAATTAAATTAACTGGCACCTAAAAGGCTCAACAGCACCGCCGTTAGCACTACCCGTTTCACCGTGCTCCACCTTATTACATACACCGTGACGAATCCTAAACCACCACAACCAACCTGTGGAACCCTTACAGTTTATTCCCATGTGGTGAGGAAGCTTATCGGCGGCGGACATTAGCTCCACACCGCGTACTTTAATATTTACCGACCGCTGTTGTACGTACCGTTTCTACACCGCTTTCTCCAGATCACTATTATGTTACACTTTCATGGTCATAAGAGCATGTACATTACCATTACTGTCCTTACTAGAACCAACATCAAACTGCACAGCAAACTTTTGTAACTTTTCTCTTGATTTTCTAATGTCACTTACCATTTGTTTTATAACTCCAAATTCTCCACAAACACTGGCCACTGACGCACCTCCTCCAAGCCTCTTTATAATCTGTAATTTCTGTTTGATACTTAGATGTACATGCTTTCTGTTTCAATTGGCTTCGCTTTAGGAGGCATGGTGACAAAGGCAAAATAAATGCAATATACAGAAATTAAAGAGCCAAAAGAAGGCTAAATATGCAGCAAACACAGCACGCAGCACAGATCACAGCTCAGGGTTGTAAACACTGGCGCGCTCCTGACACCTACCGAACAGGTACGGACCTACTGTCCAAACGAACGGACCCAGAACGGACCGAGCGGGATTTTGACTGGACGGGCGGATTATGTCCGTTGGATCTGATATCCGTTGCATCGGTGTCCGTTGGACCGAGATTCAACTGTATGTCCTTCTAGGAACTATGTGTTGTGTTCTGCATGTTCTGCACGTCCCTGCTCGGAGGAAGAGGGAATTTACGACAGGAAAGTGTTGGCTAATGTTTGATTTGCACACTCACTCCGTACGAGGCGGCGTTGTGGAGGGGAATAAGACCACCTTTGTCCTGTGCGTTCACGTCTGCACCATGCTCCAGAAGATATTCCGCTACCTCCAGGTTATTATAACCAGCTGTGAAAATAAAACAGGAGTACACACCATCAGGACTGGGTTCAAATCAACCAGTCCGCCGCGAGAGCTCACTGAGCTTGTACTAATGAACATCATCTATACAGGATACACACACACACACACACACACACACACACACACACACACACACACACACCGCTAATCACACAGCCTCTTCTTTCATTTCAAATGTTTTCCACTCTGCTCTGTTCCTGTTCCTTCCACACATTATACAGCGAGGTTATTTCAGGTTCACCGTCATATTATTAACAATGATTCTGCTCGTAAATTTTTTCCCCACTACCAATTTCCTACTTAAAGACGATAAGCAAAGTGCAAGGATTTAACAAAGCATTAACACAGACTGAAACATGCAGGCAAAGGTGAAGAATTTTTAATTATTGCATGTTTGCACGCGGGGAGACTGGGAAGAAATTTCATCTGTGCTGTATGTTTTGCATATAACACATTTGACAATAAACCTGTCTTGAGTCTTTATTTTATTTCAAGAGTATTTTGATACTGTCGTTCAATAAAAAAAATGAGAACAACTCAGAGCACCACAATAAAATAAAAACAATAATTATGATTTTTCCCGTCTCGGGTGGCGGTTTAACACCTTTCAAAAAATTCCACATTACAAAGCTGAAGATGTCAACAAAAACACGTTTATTGAAATCTGCTCGTCATACAGAGACGCCTCCCTCAGATATAAATTTTCAGGATTCTTAACAACTTTTTTTTCAGTATTTTTGAAAGATTGTCAGTAACATTTCTTCCCCACACATGAATTAGCAACAAATGTATTTATAAACAATATTATTGACATTTATTTTACATCATACTTAAAATCTAGAGGTAGGATGGCAACACCATCATATGACTCCCATGACAGACAGAGAATGCGCAGTTTTTTTTTAAAAATTTTCCATCCAAAATAGGCAAGACGTCATATACATGCGCCGTGTTTAAATTTCCGCTTTTATTGTATATTTTTAACAACTTTCACGCCTGTCTTTTTTTGAAAATATATTTTCAACTCACCAAACCGGACGAGCTGGTAACTGAACTAACTCGCCACATGAGGAATTAAGTTGCATCTGGCAACCGGACTACTGCGAATTTCGAGCGTTGTAATTACTGTATGTTTGAGATGTACACAAGGGATTATTAAGATTCACTGATTGGCATCTGAGCATAAATAAAAAGGTGTCCTCTTTATTTATTTACTTTCTTTCAAGTATGCATGGGATACAATTTGGGATGAAATCAGGAGAGCAATTCCACTGTGATGGACGTTACATTTGTATGGTGTGTGAGCCATTTCTACCAGTCTTACACTAAATGTTGAAGCCTAATCAACATAGTTAAGGTCTTCAGGTATTTCAGCAGGTAACAAAAGATATCAAATGATACTTTTAGTTTTTACGAAAACAAAAATATAAGTAATGGACATCAAAAGAAAAAGATGCATGAAAATTTCTTCAAACTTAATTTAAAAATTCTTTGAAAACTAATCTAAAATCCAAACGGCTGGCCTTATTCCCTTCCACAATGCGTCCTCTTTGTGAGACCTCGCTGTAAACTGGAGGTATATAAAGGGAGGAGGCTTGCTAATACACTGACTGCAGTGGAGAACAAAAAGTGAGGTTCCGGGTACTCAGCAGCACTGACTTCAGCGTCGGTAAAAAAAAAATATTAATAAAATCTATGTGAATGACGTTACATCCGATTCATTAACATGATTTACAGATTAAAAAGACATTTTTCTGAAACGTTTTAAATGATTTGATTTGGAAAAGAAGAAATGATCCAATTATTGATGACTTCACATCAAGTTCGAAAGAAATTTGACCCAATGGCTGCAGGCTGGAGACGACCACGAGGGAAGCCCTACACCCGACATCATAGCTGATGACCTCCAACGGCACGGAGTTACCCTGAAGGATGCAGATCTGCTGGCACAAGATCGCCAGTACTAGAGAGGCCTGGCTCACCTGGTCAGCTCTACCCAACGGGACGGGATACCAGCCCCAACGCACGAGCAGGAAGTTAGTTACATCAACTTCATCTCTTTCATACATTTAATTTTAAAATGTTTTAAGAAATCTGAGAAAATTGTTTCATTAATCCCCTTCATCCCTGCCCTTTCTAGAGGTACGTGTAAAAGAACATGTGTTCAACCCCGAAAATCAGTCCTAAACATCATACAAATGGCAAATCATCATCATTGAAGCCCATGGACTATGGATCGGCATCTAAAGTGAGTCAAAGACCAATTCATCCACCATGGTACATGTAGGAGGCTCGAACAGTTCATCTCGTCTTGGGAACAGAAAATTTTGTGTATTTGTTCTGCATAAACATTTAGAATTTATAACTGAAAAAAATGTCTGGTCATGTACAATTTTTCATGGAATTGCCACAGGATGCATAAACTGTTATAATATATAATTATGAACACGTGTCACGTGCCTTTTATACTATCTTCATCAAGGAGGTTAAGTTTTTACTCTTGGTTTTCTGTGGTTGTTGGAAGGATTATGCAAATGGTTATGTGCAGATTTTCATAAAATTTCTCCCAGAGAGGCTTTACGCAAGAAAGGCTATTTTATTTCGGAGATGACTGGGATCAACTTCTGGATCCAGGACTTTTATTGAAGGTTTGCTTTCATATCATGAGATTTTTTTTTTGGAAATGTTACATTATCAAAGTGGATTTTCATGAAATCTCTACCAGAGGTGGCGATTCAAACAGAGAAAACTTAGATTTTTGGAAATTTATCATGATCTGAATCAAATCTTGGATAAAGAAATTTGTTAAAGGATTCTTTAGTGTGAGAGGGTCAATTTTTGACAGTTGGATACATATAGCGCACTGCTGAGCTTGACAGAGATTTATACTTTGAGTGAACCTGTTCCTTACCACTGTGTCACAAGAACATATAAACACAGCGGTGACGGGACAACAAAAACACTTATTCAAAGCTTTCAGTGTGTGGGGCTTTAATACGCACTGGCGAGCAGACGCAGAGATGATAAAAATGAATAATTTAAAGATAAAAACACTGAAAATCACATTGAACAATTAGAAATTATTTTAGTGTGCAGAAAATCAGTGAAGATTGAAAAATCAGGATGCTGTCCATTCTTCAAAGATACTCCATACCTTTTAAAAACAATCCTTTCAACTTATCATCTTTTTTTTAAATCCTACTAAGTGCACGATGAAAGGTGAAAACATGAAATGAAACCTGCACGAGAGGTCATGCTTGCGCAGAGTGTGTACGGAAAATAGCTTCAGGTGAACTCCTGTGTATGTACTGCTTACATAAAACTACGAGCAGCAAAGAAAGAAAAACAGAAATTCTCCAGTTATGTACAAAGAAAAGGCTTTAACACACCAGATACGACAAGAGTGATGCAGGTACGTGTCACTAGAGTTAACCCTTTATATATGTATGTATATAATATGCATATATCTATTCCTTGCTAGGCCTATAGCACTTAAAGTATTGTGAACTGCAGTGATAACTTTGATGTTAAAATACACCATCAATACATGGAAATAGAGCTGCGGTGTAAATGAAAAAGTTGTTGTGTATATTAAATATTTACAGATTATGATTTTTCATTTATGCTAATTCTGTAAATTACCTAGTTAGTACTGATTATCATAAACGAGTGAAAACAAAGGAGTTTTGTTGACAGAAGCTTTAATTTTCTTTCTAAAATTAAAACAAACATAACACTAACCTATAGATGTGATCAAAAATGCTTTTTCTTTCGATTCAAAGAATTAAAAAAAAAACTGCTTAATACTGCTAATGTTAATTATAGTATTGATGGTTTTACTAAAACTTCCAGAATCAGGTAGCATTTGCTATCAGTACAGTTCTGTTAAACTCACATTGTTGTAATAATATTGTAGCAACAAAACTTTGAAAATAAAGGCATGTCTGTCAATGGAACATTCTCTGTATTCTAACATTTGACTTTGTAAATCTTTTTTTTTTTTTTCCCATGATTCCGTTTGAAACCTGGGGAAATACACATGGGGTGCTCATCATTTTCACAATAACTGAGTCTGATATCAGTTCCCGGTTCTATGGTCACTGCAAACGACACATTCAGGCCTGTATTTTTTATTCTCATATTCAGCAGGAAAATGGCGCTCCTGGAGCCTTTCTCCTCTCCTGTCCTCAACCGAGTCAGTAGTCATGTCTGGAACCTGATCATCCACAGCAGTGGAGAAAAAACTGTCGATAACATTCTGCCTGAACTTCACCTGGTCAGTGTGTTTGTCAGCAGGATGTGAAGCTTTGTAGGCAATAAAGCCATTTACAAGCACGGTTTCCTTTATAAAATAATAATACTTGATACCCCCTTTGGTTCGCACGTTCGCCTCACAGCAAGGCGGCCTGGGTTCGATTCCCAGCCTGAGCATTTCTGTGTGGAGTTTGCATGTTCAAATCCACTCGATTAGATCTGACAGCACCACATGCCCCGTTCAGAGTTATTTAGGCCATGAACAAGAGACGTAACAATGTTAGCACATAGTCCCATGTTGATTTCTTTATTAGCGCTGTCTGATTTTGCAGTGTAAACATTCCATCGCAAATTGAACCCTGTCTGGGCATCACAGAGGGACCAAATTTTAATTCCCCACTTCCGCAGTCTGTTCGGGATATACCGCTTGAAACTAAGTCGCCCCTTGAGTTGCTTCATGATTTTGTCCACCGATCACTCCTTAAGAGGCTGATACACATCCATACAAGAGTGCACGATGAAATCTATCAAAGATCTCAATTTATAAAGAAGGTTATATGCTGGATGTGGCTGCGCAGCATTTTTGTTGAAATGAACTGACTTGGCCGTATGATGGAGTTTTTGTTACCCAGTAGGTCTCTCAGTAATCCTGAATTCTGTGTTTTCTGCAGAATCCCATACCAACTTCCAAGGTACAAATTCTCATTTTGTTTTCATCAGTACTTAGTCAAAAACATCTAAATCTGCTGTTTACTGGCAGTTCATCAATAGATGGGTCATCAAAGAACTGCAGAGCATTGTTGTTTGTTTCTACAGCCATCAGACGAAATATTCCATGAGGGAAGAACGCATGAACATAATTAATAGGACCCTCAGGATGTAACGGAGCATTTATTCCTGGCTGGGGCTCAAACTGTTGCAGGGTTTACTTGCACTTTAGAGGTTATTTTGCATCCGGTTACCAGCCGGACGGTTGTTTACTGTACATATAGTGCGTCTGATAGGCGGGGGGGGGGGGGGGGTGTGGCAATGGTATTGACAATATTAATCGTAATAACACCACCAAAATCATCAGAATTGGTGTCAGAATCCCTTTTTTTTATTTTCATACTCGTCTTCGTCAGACACATACCGTATTTTCCGGAGTACAAGTCACATCGGATTATAAGTCGCATCAGCCAAAAAGGCATAATAAAGAAGAAAAAACCATATACAAGTCACACTGGACTATAAGGCGCATTTTTTGGGAAATTTATTTAGTTTCTAGTCCAATGTGAAGTACCTCAGTAAAGTAAATATCTTTTATAATTTATGCATTTTTACAGCAACATGAAATTGTCAGGACTTCCCGGTTGACTTAAATTGTGGCCAAGTTTTGCAATATCATAATTATTTTTTTATTTGATTTTGGTGCTCCGAGTTGTTTTATTGTGGAGCTCGGAGTTCTCATTTTTTTATTGAACAACAGTATCAAAATACTCTTGAAAATAAACAAAATAAAATGGACATTAGTTATGAACAATCGTATAATATATAATCTTCGGTGTCATTTTTACCAAGGGTTGAACTCACTGAGATAAGACACACTTTGGCTAGTTGATTTTCTGATTGGCTCGTCCGGCTGTTGGTTAAAAAAAAAAAAAATACAAAAATTTAACATACAAGTCGCATTGGAGTACAAGTCGCACCCCTGGCCATACTATGAAAAAAAACTGTGACTTATAGTCCGGAAAATACGGTACTTGCTCAACTTTGGAGTCACTGTTCGCAAATATCTCCTCAAGAACTGATTCAGCGATTCTCCTACCACGTGCATGTGCCACGTCGACGTTATCAAAATGTAAACTAAACTTTCAAACTGGAAATTCAGCCAAGTTCTGAATAGCAACCTACTTCAACTTATTCAAAAATGGTGAGGCGCGGTAAAGAAACCACAGCGACACCGAGCGGACGCATGGAGATTACCCTTCTATTGTTAGAAGTTCGCTTTGCCCTTGTATCTGTCAGTTGCCTTTCGGCGTACATTAGCACAGAGTAGAAATTTGATTATGGTACTGATCAGAGTAGATCTGCAGCGAAAGGGTTAAGGACGTTTTGGGGGCTTTTTCTGCTTGTTCAGTTACATCAGTGGAAACCATTTGGACTCTCATCTGATTGGTCAAGGAAGCATTTGCACTCACAAAATTCCGCAATGAACAACATGAATCAGAAGGTTTACTTCATTGTGCTGAATTTTGTTCTTGATTTGAGAAGACTAATAAGTACACATGTAATGGCCTGCAGGATTTTGTACAAATATTCAGACTTTGTGTATAAGGGACTAAAAAATGAAAATTTGCAAACCAAATAGACTCCTATATTTGGAAAGAGAATTGAATACGCTTCAAAATGAGGCATCATACATAATATCATGAAAGTTGACTAAACTACATTACTTTTTAACTTGTATAAATTACATTACTACCTTATGTCGCTAATCAGGCAATGCTACTTTTGAGAAAACAGTGATTACGGTTACAGAACCAGTTTCTGAATGTCCGTATTTGAAACTCTCAAACATGCATAAACTAAATGAACCGGGGTCTCGACCAATCAGTGCGATTGTACTAGCGTCTTCCTAGCAAGGGATGAGTTGTATTTACACACGAATCTTATCCGTTTTGAGGCTTCTCATTGGTTTATCATTGTTGTTGAAAATACATTCAGTTTGACCCGTGCGAGAGCAGGACATCTGTGCAGAACTGAACTCATGATAACAGAGGAAAATTTAATTAGACCTGTTTTCTCTGCCAGTTTTATCGAGCCACAGTACAAAACAGAGCTGATGTTTTGTAAAGCATCGCACAGCTGTTAATTCTTTTTAACCGGCTCTCAGCCTGGAACAATGTGACGGTTCATTTTTATGGTAAAGGTGACGGTTCATTTTTATGGTTAACAGAGCACCAGCATTATTCACACAGTGATGGCTATGGGATTATGGGACAGGGCAGGCAGTAACAGCACTGCAGTAACAGTGTGTGGAAGAGACAAACAGGTTTTCAGACTCTGTTCAGGCTCTCTGTTACCTGCCAGGTGCAGTGGGGTAGAGTTGCGCCCCTGCGTGTCTCTGCAGTTGATGTTCTCTGGGCTGCAGAGTTTCTGCACACGAGCCAAGCAGCCTTTCTTTGCAGCGTCCAGCAGAGCAGCGTCTCCTCTCAGCAGGTCCTGGATATCCGTATCGCCTTCCTTTACCATGTCCAGAGGAGTGTTTCCATCCCGGTTTTTCTTCGTTGGGTCTGCACCATGCTAAAAACACACAAGCCATTCAGTTGGAAACTCTCCTTCAAAGTAATGCACAATAATAAGAATTATTATTATTATAATAACAATAATAACAATTATTACTATTATTATATTCATTTATTAATTTTCTGAACCGCTTAATCCTAATTAGGATCACAAGGAGGCTGGCCCCCATCTCAGCCGACTCTGGGCGAGGGCAGGGTACATACACCCTGGACAGCTCACCAGGCCATCGCAGGGCTCAAACACGCTGACGGCTGTGCAGCTCCTCTTGACAAAAGTCAGCGCTGGTTCTTTTACAACCCTCTCACTACAGACAGTGAGAGACACAGCTGGCCTTTGATAACCCAGTTAGGTGCACTGGGGGGACAGCAGGGACAACCTGGTGATAGTGGGGCTTAAACCCCGACCTTGGGATCAGTAATCCAGCACCCTACCACCAGGCCACCCCTGCCTGCCGTCAGTCTTCTTTGTCACTACCACTGCTCCATTATTATTATTATATTATGATCATTTTAAATACAGCTACAGTGGAAGCTGACAAGAGATCAAAACAAATTCACAAAGACAATCCTGATAAAGTGTTTGTATTGATACTGTCAGTTCCATTGGTACGCTTGATTTCAAGAGCCACCAAGCTTTCTCGTGTGACTAAGAAGCTTCAATGGGATGTGATCAACAAAAACAAATGTCAAAAGAGCTGATGGGCCTTTTCACAGTCTTCTAGAGCACTGTGGATACAGAAATGGAGGGTTAATGTTCTACAGTCTGTACGCATGTAAAATTTTATATATGAATAAATACACAGTAGTATGAAGTACCTTCAAATAAAAAAATAAACAAAATCTATCAAGCTCGTCTTAAGAATTTACATGGAAGTTAAATTTTGGACTAATATGAGTTTCCCACTTCAAAAATTCTCAATATCCTAACTGAAATAATTTTCAAAGCAGGATGTTTGTCATGCAAATTTTTTCATCCACATTTTCAACACTCTTTTGGAGGAAAACATCACCAGCACCTCTGGTCACTTGTATTCACAGTACATCTAGACAACAATGTGTCAAGAAGACAAAACATGGTTAAACCTCAGTCCAACGGACGCCGATGCAATGGATATCGGATCCAATGGACAAAATCCGCCCGTCCGGTCAAAATCCCCTTCGGTCCGCTTGGTCTGTTCGTCCGGGCTTTGTCCGGTAGGTGTCAGGAGCGTGCCCGTGTTCACAAGCCTGAGCTGTGATCTGTGTTGTGTTTTTGCTGCATATTTAGCCTTCTTTTTGTTCTTTAATTTCTGTATATCGCATTTAATTTGCCTTTAATTGTCACCATGCCTCCGAAAGCAAAGCCAATTGAAACAGAAAGCATGTACATCTAAGTATCAAACAGAAATTACAGATTATAAAGAGGCTTATAGGAGGTGCGTCAGTGGCCAGTGTTTGTGGAGAATGTGGAGTTAAAAAACAAACGGTAAGTGATATTAGAAAATCAAGAAAAAAGTTACAAAAGTTTGCTGTGCAGTTTGATGTTGGTTCTAGTAAGGACAGTAAAGGTAATGTACATTCTCTTATGACCATGAAAGTGCAACATAGTGATCTGGAGAAAGCGGTGTACAAATGGTATGTACAACAGCGGTCGGTAAATATTAAAGCAAAACATAACCCAAATTCAAAAACTGAATGAATGTTTCCTCGGGACTTTTACCTCACATTTCAACATAGGAAAAAATGTGTATGTATTCT
>JAQNCB010000027.1:17466859-17478447 GCA_030068295.1 Euristhmus nudiceps | reverse complement strand
ATAATATCAATAAATACATATTCAAGACTATAAATGCTTATAATAACAATTAAACATTCAAAAACAACACATAAGATATATAAAATATAAATATTAAGTAATAAGATGTAAATAAAATATAAATAAAATATAAATAACATGAAATACATATGTATACATCGATGTAAATAAAGTGTAACAAATGTGTTTTTAGAACTTTTAATGTAATTTTAATACTGTACATATGTGTAATTGTACATAGATGTAAATAAAGTGGAAGAAATGTGGGTTTTTTTTAGAACTTTTAACATAATTTTATTTAGGGTTTACTTACTTCCGTCTCGTCTGGTAAAAGGATTCGGTTCTTTTGTTGACTCAGTTATTTTGTTGATTCGGGTCTGAAGCCTTGAGTCAAATTTCACAAGCTGATTTCTCGAGATTTGCTCAAGGCTTCAGACCCGAATCCAAAAAAGAACCAAGTCAACAAAAGAACCGAATCCTTTTTTTCCTCTGCAATCCCTGATCCATATCAATAACCCGCTTTCTTCTTTCACAATTCTCTGGTTCTGTGATGCCACAACATGCTTCGCATGTCTATTAAAAGTTATTGAAGCAGTTTCTATGAAAACTTATTGAAGCCTTCACTTCATTCCTTTTTTATGTACCGCACTGTTGATTTATTCAAGCCGTAATGACTCGCTCCGGCCGCATAGCTCTTCAAGACACATATTAAAAACACAAGAACAACTAAATAAAACAGAGGATAACATTCAAAGTGAGTGTGTGTGACTCGGTAATGTAGGATTGTCTGAACAGGTGAGTTTTGAGTCTGGATAAGGAGAGAGGCAGAGAATCAATGGTACGGAGGTTAGGAGGGAGAAAGAGTTCCAGAGCTGGGGAGCAGAGTGACTGAATGCTCTAATCCCCATGGTAACGAGGCGCACAGGTGAGTAAAAGACAAGCTTCCGTTTAGAGGAGGACATTTAGGGGCCATTTTAAGGGCTTCACAAACAAACTGTATTGCTGGAGTAAACAACACAAAGTTAACATTATGTCCGGTATCAGCCGCTGGGAAATTTGTCTTGACCAATCAGCTTGCGAGATTTGAAGGATTCAGACCCAAATCAACCCAAGAACCGAATCAGTAGCGACCCCTTGAAGCAGTTGTCTGAATCTTTTCAGTATTTTTAGATGAATATTAAAATATAATATAAAATATATAAAAATATTTTTTAAAAAAATCAAAAAGCTGCTATGCACTAAAGCCGCGAAACCTGAAGCACGATATGGCAAGGGATCCCTGTATTATTTTATAAATAAATAAATATATTTTTAAAATTAAATGTTCTTATGCAGGGGTTTTGCACCAACTCATCCTTCTCTTACTCATGAGCAAGACCCCAAGATACTTGAACTGCTTCACTTGGGGCAGGACCTCATTCCAGACCTGGAGGGTGCATTCTACCCTATTCCATTTGAGAACTATGGCCTTGGACTTGGAGGAGCTGATTTTCATCCTGGCTCTGAATTGCTCCAACAAGAACTGGAGGTCTCGGTGATGGACAGAATACGAGCATTGCTTGACTGACCTTGAAAAGAAAACAAAATGGCCACCCTAAGCGATGGGGCATGCTTCAAGGCCAACTCGAGGCATGTCAAGATATGTTGGGTTATGGTGTGACATATGTCACGAGCACAAGGTCAAGTTAACACGTGAAGTAATTGTAGACCAATCAGAGTGGAATGGGCACTAGATAAGCCACTCCAGAACTGCAATCCTGGTCCGTGATTTTTATCTCAGAACAACTTCTTTGATGGGATTGATTATGTGCTCTTCTTTTCCTAAAGGCTAAATAAACATATGAAAAATTTATTTGGATCTCTTCCATTGAGAACTGGACACGTTTCTCCACGACATTGGTTTTATGAAGCCAAGAGTAGAACATCATCTGCTAAACACACAGACAAGATCCTATGGCCACCAAAAAAGAACCCCACAACACCTCGGCTGTGCCTAGAAATTTTGTCCAGTACTCCTCAATAGACTTTCCCAAGTAGGCTGAGGAGTGTGATTCTGCAATATTTGGAATACACCCCCAGACCCCCTTTTTAAAAAGAACTACAACCCCAGTTGGCCAATCCAGAGGTACAGCCCCCGATAACCGCACACTGTTGCAGAGATGTGACAACCAAGACAGTCCTACAACATCCATGGCCCTGAGATATTTAGGGTAGATCTCGTCCACACCTGGAGCCTGGCCACAGACGAGATTTTGGAGTACCTCAGCAACTTGTACTGAAATCAGTACACCCGGATGACCAGGTAGTGGGAGTTCCCTAGCACACCCCTAATGAACTGTCTTTTCTTACATAAGTATAAACAACAGTTATAAGTATAAACAAAGGTGGAGGGAGGCTACCCTTACGTCAACCAGAGAGAACCCCAACATTTGGTCACCAAGATAGGGGAGCAACAAGGATGCCTGAACTGACTTGCTGCCTCTCCGCATTGGCGACTCCAGAAAGGAATTACGTCCAGTGGCTCCAGAGCCCAAGCTCTGTTTTGTGGTGA
This sequence comes from Euristhmus nudiceps, assembly GCA_030068295.1. Classification (NCBI taxonomy): domain Eukaryota; kingdom Metazoa; phylum Chordata; class Actinopteri; order Siluriformes; family Plotosidae; genus Euristhmus; species Euristhmus nudiceps. Next base: position 17,475,896 of record JAQNCB010000027.1, on the reverse strand, counting down.
TTCTGACTATATCTAGTCGGTATCTCTCAATCTTGTGAACCAGTTCAGTCTCCTTCCCTTCTAGAGGAACCAGGGTCAGTAGCCAAGGATTGGTCCAACAGAACCTGTGGCTTTGGCTGCCACCCAGCTCACATTGCACCTGACCCCCATAGCCCCTTACACAGGTAGTGGGCCATGGTAGAGTGGACCGAGGTCTTTACTTTGGCCTGCACCTGTCTGGCAGAAGCCTGACCACCAGGGATTCGCCTTCAAGCCCCTCCCCCAGGCCTGGATCCAGGAGGGGGGCACTAGTAACCTGCATCTGGGCAAGGGAAACTGAGTCCTTCTGCACTCATTTTGCTCCTGGGGTCTTCTGAATTGTGTTTAATCTGGACCTTCTCCTAACCCCACCAAGGGTATAATGCCCCTGACAACATAACTATCAGGGTTATAAGACACGCAAACCCCCCCACCACGAAAAGATGGCGACTCGAGGGGTGCACCCACCACTTGGACCCCAAATTTGTAACATAGGAATGACAAAAAAATTTTTCTTTGTAATCTTTCACTGAAATTGATCATATTAGAGCAATATGACAGCATTCTTTTTCAATCCATGGAAGTGTTCGCATCTGCATATTAGCTATAATACCTGTATACACCCCTGTATACACACAACAAAACACTTCCTTTGATCCCAGCTATGTGTACTTTAATAAGTTTATCACCTATTGTTCTGTTTGACATGATTGTCTTTTTCATACAGTTTAGGGTCATGTGACCACATTTACACTTTGAGAATAAGAATTTTCACATGCAAAAATGCTAAAATGCAGTCTCACTTATTATGCATTGAGGTGCATTGGACCCCAACATGCGCATATTGAGACGATACTGTATTAATATTATTATTACCGTTATTATTATTATTATTATTATTATTATTATTATTATTATTATTATTATTATTATTATTATTATTATTATTATTATTATATTCTAAGCATTTATCTCTCATAAAACGCTCACAGTGATTTTTTTTTACAACTGCACATTCATTTAACCATCAAATAAGAAACATGATATAAATGTACCATTTAACTGAACATTAAATGTGATTTTTCAGATATGACAAAACCCAACAAATTTCAAATTATAAATACTAAATATAAATAAAATTTGTTGGTTGGTAATACAGTATTTATTGTGAAAGCAACATACACATTTCTACTTCACACAATTTTCAGGTTGAATAGTTTTGGAGATTAAGTCATAAAAACAACATCAGCTTTTTACTGTGAGATGCAAGCAAGAACTTTTTAGTGTTGTAATTGATATGCAATATATATATATATATATATACATACATGCACACAATTCAAGTCGACTTCCTCCAGTATTCCACTTACTCCGTATCTTTTCCTCATGATGTCAGTAAACGTTTCTGATTTGCATGTTCTTGAATGTGCTTGTCAGTCGTCTGTTTCATGGTACAGATATCTGTCTTTAGTCTCTGCTGTATATCCATGAAAAGTACCACCCCTTGCACCATCGCTCTCTTCAAGGCAGTGAATACCGAGGGTCTGTTGAAGCTTCTGTTCCTGTTGACGTAACTCCATGGAATCCACTAAGTCGTAGATATTAGACAAAGACCACATCGCTGTTGGGTACCAGGCTTTGACCTCTCCATCCTTCCCCACCACCAAAATGCTGAAGTAGTCGGTGGTGATCTTTAACTGGTCTCTCAGGTCCCTTACCACTTCTGAAGACAGCAGCTCCTTTTCACTCTGACTTTTGCCTGCAAAAACAAAACCAGGCTGTTAATTATTTTGCCAGATCATTTTTGTAACACTGGTAAATCTATTAAATCGAATTGTTTAAATTGTTCATACCATTCAGTGGAAATAGCTCAACATTCCCTGAAGCCTCTGGTCCCTTTCCTACAAGTTTCACCAAAGCAAAGTGACGGATGCCTGCCGAGTAACAATACAAATGGTTTGGTTGCTTTTCCATAATTTGCAGTTATAGGCATGATCAAGGTCTTGTTTAGTGCTCTATTATATGTGGACCAAATTAAGTTTGCCCATACCACTATATAAATCTTTAATAAAAGTTTAACTAATATTTAGTTGTTTTGTTTTTGTTAGCAGAATTACACAAAAGGTTATATGCAGATTTTCATTAAATCTACCACAGGTGGGGATTTGGACAAGGAAGACTTCATCTGATTTTGGTACTCTGGATTTAGGAATTTTTCAAAGGATTCATTAACATCATGTTTTTCTTAGTGTGTTATTACAGCAGGCTCAACAGGGCTTTTTTTTGCCTGGCAAAGGTTTGCGCTCACTTTGAGTGCTCTTTTTTGTTTTTAGATTACTAATGATGGCGATGCTTATCATATTTCATATCAATTATTTGGTGCAGTTATTTTCAGTAAGATCTTTATCCTAGGTGAAGTCATGCTGAAACCAGAGTCTATTCTGGGACCTCTAGGTGTAAGACATACACACATGTTGGACACAAATCCATTGTAGAGGCTCATACACACATTCAAATTTAGAGCTATTTTACCATTAGATTTTCAGTGTAAACTGGAGAACTCCGATGAAACTCCCAAAAACAATAACCCATTCTGTTTTCCCAAATTCTCAATCTTACTCTTTAAAAGTTGTGATAAATTTTTAATTTTTTAATATTATTTAATATTCGGACAGAAGGACATAACAGCCAATCAACACAGTGTTGCGGCAGCCTTTTTGGGTTTTCCTGGGACAGGCAGGCATGCGCACCAGACAGAATATGGGACAACCAATCAAGCCAACATGATTATGGTGCTCCAGCAAGGAGCGCTGCTTAAAAAAAAAAAAAGAAAGAAATGTTTGAAGAAGAAATAATATTTGAAAAAGAAATATAGGATTGGAATTGATATAGGCTGATGTTTAACTTTCAGTATTGGTACCATATTAAAAAACGAAAGCCAATACTATACCATTTCTAGTTATTTATTTATCTGCCTAACAATTTATATTTCCAAGTGTTAACAGCAGCACTTTCAGCTCACAGAAAGAAAGTCCTGGTTTCAAGTCCCTTGCTCTTTGAGCACATTTCTTTGTGGAGTTTGCATGTTCTCCCTGTGCTGTTGTGGGTTTCCTCTGGGTACTCTGGTTTCCTCCCACAGTCAAAAGACATGCACATTAGACTAATTGGGTATTCCAATGAATTCTAAAGTGAGCTGTTTACAATATCATTAAAAAATCAGTTATGAATGATATGAATGAGTAGGTGTGTCCAAACGTTTCAGTGGTAATGTATGTAAAATGTAGTTGTCTGTTGCCAGTAATTTACTGTGATATCATCTGAATGGTGGGAAAAAACTTTTGCACGCCGGTAGGTAGACAGGTGCGTAAGAGAAAAGTCAACTATCAACTTGAAGTAACAAAGAAAACTCCCACACGCGGTCTTCTCACTTGCAATGGATTTATTTGTCAACGTTTCAGTTAGACGACCTTCCCAAGGAGTTTTCTTTGTTACTTTGCTACTGTGATATCATCTGAAATATTTACAAGATCTTACTGAAAACATACAATGATGTACTGTAAAAACATACTTGAAATTCTACACATTTCAATATATTACAGTAAGATATTTTTATACTTTTAACACTGACTCCTACCCATGTGACACTCCTGCCCGTTAAGAGCTTGAATCTGCTGATGAAAGGAGTAGTCATCCTCACTGGGAGCAGAGATGATTAAAAGTCTTCTTTTGGACATAAACCTGAAATGTAGGTATGTTAAACACACAATGATGTCTGATCTGAAGATTACTTATATTATATTCTGTATATTAAATCCAGAATCCCTACCTGAGTAGGGAATTCTCCGCCTGCTTCTCTGCCTCCGATGGACCACAGGGTGAGGGAGAGTCCTTCACTTCTGCCTTCTCCGACCACCGAGACTGGAAGTTGTCAATGTAGTTTATAATAGCTGATGGGTCTGTCGATGAATCAAACACCTTGTCAAACTGAAATCAAAAGAGCTCACATCATACCTCCGGAAACATGTGTTCTAATGAAAATAAACAATAAAAATTTTAATTACGTTCGGTCTCAGGTCATAGTCTGTCACCACCATGGAGAATTCCTTAGGTACAAGCCCGTATTCTTTGCGAATTTGATTGAGCAGATCAGGATTTTTAATGCTCTCTGGCAGTGAAGGAAGCTGAGGATCTCCATCTGTTTAAAAGTTGTACACAGGTACATCAGAATCAGAATCAGAATCAGCTTTATTGGCCAAGTATGTGCACACATACAAGGAATTTGACTCTGGTATTTTGTTGCTCTCGATGTACTTACAAAAATAAAGAAAAACATACAGAACAGGGTTAAAGACAACTGAACAATAAACTTTAAAAAATACAAGAATACTAATGTGAAAGTGTTCATTGCTCTCTCGTGCTTTTCTTGTTTATTATCAGTCCTAAGGGTTGCCCCATTGTCCTTCCATTCCATTTAGCATACAGTATACAGTGATCCCTCACTATATCGCGCTTCAGGTTCTGCGGCTTCAGTGCATTGCGGATTTTTTAAAAAATATTCATAGAAAATAAATGTAAGCAAATATGGAAAAAAAGTCCATGAAAACGCCACAGGGGGTGGCTACTGACTTGGATTCGGTGGGAAATTCGTCTCGACCAATCAGCTTGCAAGATTTCAGAGGTCGCAACCCAAACGAAGTCAGTAGTGAGCTAGCGGCCTTTCGCTTCACTCTTTCACAATTAAATAGGGCAATAGTGAAGGGAAAGGCGTCAAGGGCACTACCGACTCCGGTTTGGGACTCGGCTCTGAAATAACAGCATTCGTGTGGCAGAAAAGGCATCAAGTGTCATTTCTTACACTTTATTCACATCTATGTACAATCACATGTATGTATTTTACATTATTTTTATTTTATTTGTATATTATTTATAATTTATTTACATCTTATGCATTGTTTTTGAATGTTTAATTCTTATTATAAGCATTTATAGTGTTGAATATGTATTTATTGATATTATATACACATATACATGTACGTATACGTCAGTCGGGGGGGTTCGATCCTACTTCGCAGAAATCCCTCCATTAACCGTGAAAAAGTGAGGGATTCCTGTAATAATAGAATAAATCACACAATTAAATAGTTAAAACACATTTTATCTACTCCTAAGATAACATGTAAGTAACAATTATCTCAAGCTAATTCTTCTAATAATAATAATAATAATTACACAGGCTAATGTTAACATAATACCAAGTTCATGTTATTCACTCTATAATACGTAAGCATTAAAAATACTCAGTGAGTAGCATGGCAACACAGTGGTTAACACATTTGCTTCACTGGAAGAAGGTTCCAAGTTCGATTCCCGGCTCAGGGTGTTCCTGTGGAGAGTTTGCATGTTTTCCTCATGTTTGAATGGGTTCACTCCAGTGTCCCTCTCACAGCCCAAAAACATACACAGTAGGCTGGCTGGTGGTTCCAAATATCCCATTGGTGTGAGAGTGGGTGTGAATGGTTGCATGTGTGTTGGCCTTGCAATGGTCTGGTGCAATACTGCAATGAGCTGTTCAGGGTTGAGTTGGGTGAAATTCTAGAGTTGGCTGAGAAAGGTGCCAACCACCCCACAACCTTAGAAAGGATTAAAAAGACTTATAAAATGAATGAATGAATGAATAAATAGAATACTCTGTGTCATGCTGGTACAGGATGGGGTTTTGTTATGAATGGGTGTTTCTGTATCCATCTGAAATTAATTAACTTCCCATGACAGCATCTTCAGAATTCTTTGCTCTGTCTTCTACCAATGCAATTTTTTCACTCATTTGCTGAACCTCTTAACTCTAGAACGGTTACCAGGGTGGAATTCACCTGGTGTAATAGACCGGTTGCGCATTTCGTGGAGCGCACGGCATTGTGGGATCGCAGCTACCAAAGACTCCACTGATTTAGTCAAAAGGCTGAAGTCAACATGCAGGTTAGCGACAGTACAACTTTAGAGGACTTTCAAAGGCGGAAAGTTGACGACCTAAAGGCATTCTGTAAACGTCGTGGGCTTCCCACTAACGCCAAATGTAAGGTAGAATTAATGGCACTTGCCTATGCAGCTAATATACAGAAATTATTGTGCGTTCTGACCAGAGGAGAAGCCGACGCCATCAAACATTACTGACTGTGGGACTGAACCTAAAAAATTCCCGACCCCATTTCTCTTACTCACGGCTGGCACAGCAGAAGTCGAGGCATTGGACATGCATGTGTGTGGATATAAATTATTATTTACTGGAAAAAGGTCAGGCATCACTGATGAACCGTATAGTAGAAACGAACCAGAACGACTACAAGGAAGGTAAGATTTCAGGCTCATGCCCAAGCTGGTTTAAAATTTTACAGCTTTCATAGTGGCTTAGTGATGTCCGTTATATTAGCGCTAATATAATTAAATGAAGCGGTAACGTTATTATATCTTCATTTCTACTATACGAGTGTTTTTAGAGGGTGCGACCTACAAGTAAACAAATGCTTGAACGTTAGACTTAAAAATAGTTTTCACCACCCCACATCCCTTAAGACTTCTGTAATTATTTTGTTTATTTTTTAATTTATTATCCGTGACTTCTGTATTATATATTCACGGTGTGTGTGTGTGTGTGAGAAAGAGAGAGAGAGAGAGAGAGAGAGAGAGAGAGAGAGTGTGTGTGTGTGCGTGTGTGCGTGTGTGTGTGTGTGTGTGTGTGTCTGTGTGTGTCTGTAATTAGTGGCACACATGGGCATTAAGAATACTGACCTTTATCCCAGGTTAGCGTGCTAGTTCTCCATAATTGTAATGTATTGTAATGTTGAATATTGAGCAGTCATAGTTTACAGTTGTACAGTGGTTACTGTGAAAATTTATCATTCATATTCCAGCAGTTATAAGCAGTTCGTACCAGACCTTTCTCTTCAAGGTAGTAAGAACAAAAATGTTATTGAGAAACTGGAAAATCTAAATGTACTGTTTTACCTCTGACAGTGACGAGGATTATGTGGTGATAATGTTGTGCATCTGAAAACTCCCGATGATTGAACTGTTACAGAAAACAAGTGCATTTACATAAACCTGCGATTTGCAGCTAAACTACAGCCAGATGTGATAGGAATAAGAATCCGGTATTCAACAGCCCTGGGGTAAAAGTACGGTATATACAATATAATCATTCAGAAATTTTAGCTTAAAAAACTGAAAACCCAGCAATGCACCAACATCAGCTCTTTAAAGATGTAAAAAAAAAAAGCTAGTGCTGATGTTTCGTTATTCAGCTTTTGATTCTGATTTTCAGTGCATTGAATTAAAAACATTACATAATAATTAAAGTGCTGATACCTTGATTATAGTGTTGCAGTCGCACTGTGGGGTTTTGCTCTGAGCCCAGGATGGACAGGACGGTAACCTTCCGTAAAGTAAAATCACAGCTGTGCCGCTCGTTTGCATCTCTCTGCTGAATATACTGATTTGAGACGTCACTGGGGGAAGACATTATCTGCAGAATAATATCATAAAATACAAGCGCTGATGTTCAGACTGCAGGTTACAGTTGTATAAAGAAGCCTGATAGCGTAAACAGAAAAAAAAAATCGAATCATACATTCATACGATTCATACGATTTTGATGTTATTCACAAAGCATAGAAAATCCAAACTAATTAATTTATTATGGCGTTCTTGATCACTGGAACATTTTGATGTACAAGCACATAATATAATAATGATAATATAACATAATAAGCCCACAGAGTTAAATGTTTGGTGGTGACTCAGTGGTTAAAGCTTTGGTTTACTAATCTGAAGGTCAGAGGTTCAAGCCCCAATGCTACTCTGCGCTAAATTATATAGAAAAGTCACTTGCTCTGGATAAGGGTGTCTCCCAAATGCTATAAATGAAAATATTATCTGGTTAGCATCACAATGAGTCCTTTGTGGATTATGTTTGATGTCATGCCATCCCTGAAGGAAACATCAAATACATTTCATATACTGTACAATTATATCTCAAAATGCATTTCATAATGTTACATCTTCAAATTGTACACAATGGCATCTAAAAAAAATATTCATGTGATCATAATATACCTGAAAAAGATGAAAGTAATATTTATCCATTCATCCTATGTCTAACTCCATCAGGGTCATGAGGAAAGCTTGAGCCAATCCCAGCAGACTTCATTCAATATTTGGGGAATACCCTGAACAGCACACCAGTCTACCACAGGACCAATTCTCACACAGAGGGACTTGAAACCAATAAGCCTCATGTGCACGTGGAACGAAACCAGAGTACCAAGAGTCCATGTGACCATGAACACGCAAACCCCACACAGAAAATATGCAAATATCCTATATTAAAATAAAAACCCTGCATTACATGTAAACACATCGACGTGGATCGTATGAAAGTTGAAATGAAAAATTACTTCTGAAGAAAAATAGTATTACGAACACAACATTATTTCATTCATGCACCTACAATCATTCATCTCATTTCAGTTCGTTTTATAAATCAATGCTTTATTATCGTCACATGGAGACTGGAGCCCATCCCGGCCAACTCGAAGCGAAGGCGGCGTACACCAAGAACAGTTCACCGGTCCATTGTAGAGCAACACGGACACAGAACCCTTCACATTCACATTCACACCTACAGGCAACCATCAATATCCAATTAGCCTAATGGGTACGGCCTTGGGCTGTAGGAGGAAACCAGAGTACCCAGATGAAACCCATGTAGAGAACATGCAAACTCTACACAGGGTCACCTTCACCAGGCTTGAACTGGAGACATGCTAACCACTATCCACTCACTGGACTCTTCAGTCTAAATTATTACCCAAAGGAAGACTTCATTTGTTAGGAAGATGAGCGGGAGCACTGAAGAATGGTTTTGGAGACCATTGAGACAGTAATGCAGTGAATATATTGGTAGAAAGATGCTGAGGTTGGAACTGCCAGGCAGGAACCCTAGAGGAACCAAAGAGAAGGTACA
>JAQNCB010000027.1:17181399-17191870 GCA_030068295.1 Euristhmus nudiceps | reverse complement strand
ATAGTTATCTAAATGACTGTTCATATGTTCCGTTAACATACCAGACACGTATTCAGATTGTTGTCTATGCTTAAGTACTTAAATAGCCATCAGTGTGTTACGTTAGCATACCGCACACCTCTTCAGCCGGTTCTCTATTGTTTTTTTAAGGTTGCTTTTATTAAGAGTTGCATTTTTATGTTGAAATGTTTGTTCTTTGTCCCGATTTTTGTGAAATAAATTTCCCACAAAAAAATGCGACTTGTAGTCCAGTGCGACTTGTATATGGTTTCTTCTTTTTCATGCATTTTTGCCTAATGCGACGTATACTCCGGAGTGACTTGTAGTTCGGAAAATACGGTACTCTTACTAGTAATACTGTATTATATAAATAGTATATAGTAGTAGTGTTGTGCATTTGTAGTGCTCACTCACCTTTGATTTTATAAAGAAACGGTCCTTGCCGGATATTTCCCATACGCTGGTACCGTGTACATGGCCAGCCAAGAACTTTCTGTTGGCATCGAGGCTCTTGTATGCGCGTAAATCTTCGGGTGTACTTCCAGATAGTTCGCGATATCAAAGTACTGTAGGTTCGGCAAATCACAGACACTACACTGTTGAAGTGGGGTGAACAGGTGGTTTGGTAATGTGATCGGATGACGAAGACCAGCATTTGTTATTTTCTCAATGTATCTGTTCCTACTTTTACTCGAGATGGTCCAAAACAATAAGAAAGTTCGCTGCTGCTCGAAAAAACACGTCTTGCGCTACTGCCGGGCGCCATAGTTGTGACTGCCAAAATGCCGGCGTGTGCATGTCGTCACGGGCAACGGTCACGTGGGTCGAAAACCTCCATAAACCCAGAAGTATCGCAGTCGAGGCTGTTAGAAGCTGATGATGTAGAAAGGTAGAGTGCACACAGTGACTCAGCTTAGAGCACGAGGTTAGATTGACGTCACAGCCAGTGGCGATGATCCTTCCAATGTTTTGATTGGCTAAAATGTAATACAGCCTGCTTAACGGTGGTCACTATGAAAGTAGTCTGTGCCCCATGTTATTTTTACTCTTGGTGACATAACTATCTGTAAACAAATTGGAAAAATTGATTGGCTTTGGGAAGCTGGTGTAGTAATCTATACACTAAACCATGTTCTCTTTAAGTCAGAAGATACTTGAACCCTGTTAAGTCACGGCTAATCTAGCTCCTAGCCTTTGCTAGCACTCGCTAAATTGATCTGGGTTTACACAGGATCACTGTAAGCTAATGTAGCAACTGTACATTTTTTCTAGCTTCACATTTGCTAGCTTTCATGTAAACTGACTTATACGTGACAGTCAATAATCACGGATTACAAGCCGACTGCAAGCTTTTGCTGAAGAGTTTAATACTGGTTTATTATACATCCTGGACATTAAACCTTCTGATCACTGAGAGCCATGATGACTTAAAACACCAAATGTTACAAAATACGCCTTCGATGTTCCGTACGAAAAGCACTGTTACAGCTTAATCATTAACCACCTGATGCGTGTTTACACTCTAAATATTCCCATGTATATACCATTAAAAAAAGGCTACCAAACCTAGAATATTTAAACCCAACACTGAGATGTCTTCATCAACAAATAAATGTGTTCTACTAGTCTATATTAAAAGTCAGCTCCATCTTATGCTGCAGAGGGCAGCATTACCTTCCAAACATTTATTATAAGAACAAGATGCTTGGTATGATTGGGCAAACAAGAGCTGAAAAGTGCATGGCTATTGCATTTGTGCAATCGGGAACATTAAAAAAGTTAGTGAAAAATGCCTACAAGATGTATTGTTCCAGATTGTAGCAACACCTCAAAAAAAAAAAGGTACCAGCATTCATCCATTTCCAAGGTTTGCTAATTGGAGGAGGGTTTGGGTCACAAAAGTGAAGCTTACAAGATACAACTAGCATAGAACAATCAACTTGAGTATGATATGTGGTGTCCATTCCTAGAAATAGAATTTCTATGAAAGGCTGAGTTTAATTTAAAATGACGGAGAAGACTGAAGACACGTGCCATTCAAAAATATTAAGGGTTTTGCAAACCAGAGTCATGAAGGGAAAGCTGTGAGAGGTCAGCTGCAGAGAAGAGAGAAAAAAAAATAGATAGATAGATAACTCCTAAAATGTAACCTAGCTAGTTTCTGGTGCTGATGCTATGTATCCTGGGAATTATTATTACTATTAAGAATAAGAACAATAACAACAACAACAATAATAATAAGATATTCGAGTCAAAACTGGATCTTTTTCATAAGTTTTCAATGCTGATGCCCAGTGAACTTGAGGCTTTGTTTACGGTATATAGTCCCAATACATTTATACACATTCCTGTATTCTGAAAATAAATAATATTCTTGCAGATATCATTGATTTTGTAGACACTGCCAGCCCACAGGCTGGAATAAAGCATCTGATAGTATGCTTACTATTATATTCTTAGTACACAGACAAATTCTCACATAAGCAAAGCACCAACATCACTGAGCATCAACACAGATATGATTTATCTCCAAATCTGCGTCAGAAATTAAAGAGTCTTCGCTGTAAACCTCAATAGCATTGTTTGATGAGTCACTCATGATAAATATTGGCTACACGTTGGATAAACAATGTTCATTGTGAATAAACAAAACACATTAACTGATGTCTGCTCGGCTGAAATGTTTTCGATTTATGCCTTTTCATCAATTTTTTATTTCATTCCTCACGTTTCATGCATTGAGAATGGTAAAAAAATTACAGACATACTCATATCCACAAAGTAATTTTAAATTACAATGCAAATGAGAAAATGCCATTTTCACAACTTTTCTGTGGCTGGGGAGCTTTACAATTCTGATCAGATTTGCCAAATTAAATAATGAAGATCATGAAAAACATCTAAAAAAAGTTTTCAAAACCCTGACAAACATGGAATCATCACACAGGGCGGAAACTCACCCGAGCTTTACTGTGTAATAATTAAACAAATCACGGATGACACGAAACTATTTGGTTAAACATACCTCAAACAAATCCAGTTAAATTAATTTAGTTAATGACATTTCCCTGCATATCAAGTGGAAGACAAAAATGTAGAATTAAACAACTATGTAATTAAAATGATGGCGTCCCCCGACGCCGAGGCATGGACTTCACCAGCAAACAACAGTTTTCTCGAGGAAGTTACATCGGACTTTCTGACCACAGCACTTGTTAAATCGGCTTTGCAGGATGACTTTTGTTCGGGACCATTTTAAAAAATTGTCCACCATATCATTTCGTTATTATACTACATATCCCGAAGAAAAGCTTTTACATACTCTGAATCAGCATGCATGATCATACTGAGAAATGATCAGCATTACAAAATCTTTGTTCAAAGGCATTCTGTTGAGGTAATGGTTACCACCCTGCATGGTCCCGAACCTCACATGGAACCCCATATCATAAATGAGTCAGGAGGTCTGATTGTTCTCTTCAAACACTCGTATTTATACATTTTACCAGAACACCAAACAAACAGTTCCTTTTTGATCCACGCACACTCATGTTTAAATCACCGAATATCACGTTCATCTAATCATTCACGGGCCACGCCCTCTTCCCTTCAGCCCACTGTCCGCTTGTTTTCTGATGTTTACATGTTAGTGCTGGTTTTCATTTGACTTTTCTACACGCTAATCCAATTTCATTCAGCAGTTTTCTGACAGTTCTTACACAAACACAGACTCCTATTTCCAACCATTTCTTTTGATATGCATTTCCTCTTTTCAAGGCGTACTGCTTTGTGTTTACCATCATCATGGTTTGAACATGTTGAACATGTTCTTCTCCCCATTTTTTAATAAATGCACCAAATTTTAAAGACAGTTTACTGGGAACTATTAACACACTCTTTTGGCAAACTCAAGCCATAGATATCCTTCTTTAATAATCTTTTTAATTTTTTCTGTTACTGAAAACTCTAACTCTCTTATTGGTGTCTACTTGAAATCAGCCAAATCTAATGAGTCGAGTCTAGGTTTGGAATTACTCTCTTCTGTTTGCAGAATAACTGACAGTTTTAGATTTGTGCTGATGTTTGGTTTAAAAATACAAATTACAAAGGTGACTCCATGATTTACTCCCTTAATTTGAGCTGGAAACAAAAATGCCATAAATTAGTATAATTCGATTTGTTTACAGTAACTTTCACAAATCCAGAATGATCAGCTAATAAACAAAAATACTTTTGCGCCATACCTGCGTTTTGTCTGATTACTACCAGGTAAAAAAGTAAAACCTCAATGTGTGGTTATAAAACATGGGCACAAATGATTTAGAAAGATGATACAAAAATGTAGAAATATTAGTGTAAATATGTCCAGCCCAAGAACCCTTAGAGCGTTAACACTAAAACAAAAGGTCTGAGAACATTTGAAGAATCAGCAGCAACAAGAACTGGACTCTTTATATTCATACATTTAGCTCAGATTATTGATTAGCAAATTAACGTTAGATCAATTATGATAGCCTGCAGTAACTAACAAATACAATTAATGTTTTCATGTTTCTGAAATAATTAAAGTAACATTTATGCCATGTCTATAGTGGTCATGATGGCTATACACGCGGCTGTATTTTATCACCACACTATCAAGTCAATTTTTCTTTCCTCTGCTCTTCATGGCACTGCTGAGATGCTAATCTATAAACAACTCTGTAGAGATTATGGGAAAAATGACATTCTAAATCACAGCGCTCACAGTTTGGCTCATGAGAAACTGCTGTTTGTCTGTCAGGCTCCCTAGAAATCGATCAGGCCTTTCATAACACTTTGTTCAATAATAAATAACAACTCATGACTTCATTATTATCACATTTCCATTATTTGAAATAAATGAAGGACCTGAAACGGAAATTGCCAAATCTAAGTTTTTAGGATTAACACATACTGACTTTTCCAAATAACAAGCAACAAAAAGTAGAGTTTACATAAAACTGAATCAGCCAATCACAAACTGAGTGTGTGACATCACCACAATACTTTATTTAACTTTACCAAAATATTGCTTTTAATTTTAAAAAGTGCAACAGTTTTAGTTTGCTGCTTAAATATTTCTGAGGTAACGGCTGGCTGACTGCGTTTCCCGATACTTTGGTAGTTGGCCAGCTTAGCGAATGACCATGTCAACATCTGTTTCAATTCAGATCGGTTCTGCTGGGTTTGGTTCTAGGACTCGTTTATGTTCACGTATGGAACCTAAGATTATAAAATCGATCATATGCGTCCACTCTAACTAATCAGACCTGAATGGTACACTCACTAGGTGTGAGACGAGCAGTGCATTAGGGGAAGGCATCGTTGTGTGGCCGTCAGCTTATGCTTTTGCACGTATGCATACGCAGTGGTTACACTTCTAGTTCGATTCTCTTTTCCAGATTGGGAATGCAAGATCAGTTTTGAACTGGTTGTAGGCATTGTGTGGACAGGAAGATCAATACTTCTGGCTTTATGCTAAAATTGAGGTGTGTGAGTCATTCATTCAGTCTCTAGGATGTTCCACAGGGACGCTGGCGCCCATCTCAGCCGACTGGGCGAGGGTGGGCACACCCTGCAAAGCCATTGCGGGGCCAACACTCACACTCACACCGAGGGGTGATTTGGAACAACCGAGTAGCCTACTGTGCATGATTTTAGACAGTGGGAGGAAACCAGCGTACCTGGAGGAAACCCGGAGGCACGGGGAGACCATGCAAACTCCACACAGAAACACCCAGGCTGGGAATCGAACCCAGAGCCTTCTTGCTGTGCGGCGGATGTGCTATTCACTACGCCACCGTGCCGCCTGGGAGGTGCGAGAGTGAAAATGAAAAAATAAGAGTATTAATGGCTGATTAATGTGTCAAGTTCCATCCTCTGTACAGTTTCCAACACAACTGAATCATGCAGACAAAAGTATAAAAACCTGCAGTTTACCAAAACGTTTCTCAGTGAAATTACATAAGAGCATAAACATACCATGCACTCATAAGTGAAATACCATTTATACATGGATTCATTCTTTACTTGATTGTCTGATGCTTTTATAACCAAATGCAGTGAAAATTATTTAATCTCAAGTTTTCCTTTTTTTTTTTCTTTTTTTTTTAAAGAGATGTAGCAAGGACAGGAGTCATTTTGATCTGGACATATTCTCAATACAGGTGCAAATTTCCTTATTCATTATACCACTATAATTTAGGCAGGCTTTGCAGGATCAGCAGAATCATTTCTCTTCTGAGGGCAGTTTACACATCACCAAAATTTGTTTCAGGGCCTTTTGTACATCTTCATCCATCTGACCCTGAAATATGCAAAAATGTTTTTAAAATTGAGCAAGGAGGTACAGTCCTTAATTAGTTTTAAAGGAGAAATTACATACATTACAGAAACTATATATGTTTCTTTCCAGATTAGTTCAAATGCATATAGTTCAAATTTTGCTTCTTTAGGTTTACTCTGCAGCCATGACGTTAATGTCGACTACAGTTCATGGAATCCTGAGTATCATGTACTAAATCTGCATGTATAACTCTGATCAGGACCCCAAACAGAATTACTGATGAGTTTCTTATGCTATATGACACCATGCACAAGCACGAGTTTAAAAACTAAAACACTGTTGAAACAGTTGCAGCTTAATCTTTCTTCCTCAGCACGTTTTTCACATAACATTTCAATAATTCATTCAAATTTTAATGAATTATTTAAATAGCAGTTGGAAATAATTGTAAAATAGGTAAGCATCTGTAACTATTACAAGCATCTACAACTTTTGACTAGTATTTCAAACGTAAAGGATCATTACTTACTTCAACAAATACATGAAATAACTCGGCTCTGTGTTGTTAAAAGTACTTCAAGTGCACATTTTTTTTTGTCAAGCATTTCTTTGAATAGAGAAGTGGAACAAGAACAAACCTGAACAGCATACAGGAGGTGCATTCTGTACACGGAAACAATTTCATGGTGTCTCTTTTTAGACTCCTGGTTTAAAACAGAAATGACAAAAATGAATAGAATTACATTGCAATTTTATCTATCCATCTTTCTACCTTATATAGTTTTACTGCTTTGTTTCTCTGATCTCCAAATTAAATATACTATAAAATGGGTTGTAAATCAAATGACTATGAAGATAGCATTAATAAATCACAATTTTAAATGTATTAATCATAACATTTGGAAACAGGGTTCAAAACTGAGAGTGTTGTACACAAAGGGTGGATTACTCATTTACAGTCAGTGTTACGGTCGACAATATCGGTTGGAGACGCCTCATGCTCGTTCCTGACCTAAAAATTGATAGAATGGTGGGCATTATTGGGCGTTTCACCCAAATGAGAGGGGGGCTAAAGTCTAAGTCACCAATCATTCTATTAAAGAATGGATTAAGAGGGATCCTGAGTGGCACATCAACAAGGTGCCTGACTATCAACACAGAGATCGCAAGTTCAAATCTGGTTGCAGCAATCCGTGACTAAAAGTCCATAGAGCTAATTATGTCTCACAGGAGGGAGGGAAGGCATATGCTCACTTTCCTGTCACTCACAGCAATCTCATCTATGAGCTCATTCACACGAGAGGGCGGATAACGCTTTCCCGCTGAGTGTTAGGCCATCCCCAAATACATATGCACAGCAGTTCGTAAAGAGGCGGGCGGTAGCTTTTTATGTCACGGAGGGCACACGTGCATCACCCCTCCCTGGTTGGTGGTCATGTGATAGGGAAGGTAATACCTGCCGGGTAGAAACTGAAAATGACTAAAACATTAGGGGAGGAAAGGGGGGTGGGGGATCAATGTCGGAAATAAAAAAGAATGAATAAAGAAGAATAAATGTAATGTTTTGGAATGGCCACGTTAATGTCCTGACCTTAGTCCAATAGAAATGTGGCATTAGCAGTTCATGTGAGGAAAGGCATCACCACCCCATAGTTACAGTAAGTTATTTTGTTTGTAACAATGGACTAAAATCCCTTCAAGTCAATGAGCAGGACTGACCAACAGTTACAACACGTGGTTACACGTGATTACTGCACAAAGGGCTCCAAAAGCAAAGGGACACATACTTTTGCCACTCGCAGATATGTAATACTGGATCATTTTTCTCAACAAATAAATTATATTTAATTTTTTTAAAATTTATTTAAGTAAGTTCTTTGTCTACTTTTTGGAAGAAAATCTGGTCTTTTAATTATATTTATGTAGGAAAAAAAGAGAGATTTTCAAACACCACTGTCAGCAGGATCAAACCACCTGAGTGTTGAAAAACTCTTCAAGAATGCTAACATTTTATGATATGATCTGTAGGTAAAACTTTGCTGACATGAAAGAGCATATTAACGACTGTTCGATGAAGGCAAGGTGGATGAATTGCTGAGTAGGGGTAAACACTGTGAAACCAACAGCATCTATTTATATCCACATTAGAGAGCACACTGATTTAAAGTATATCGTAGATATGTGCACACACAACAAAAGTGATGCAAGATTTCTATTATCTATTTTTCAATTTTAAAGTAAGAAAATATCATAGACTGCTTCAAGTAACCACGGAAAAAGTGAGTATTCCTCATTTTTATTCAAGTATTATGCCAAAAAAAACCAACAAACAAACAAAAAAAAAAAAAACACACACCTTTGTTTCTGGTAACATTGCAGAATAATTTTGGGTAGGTAGGTCAGTAAAATTATTCTTTTTTTCCTCCCCCTGCCCCCCGCTCTGTGCTCCGCCCGCATCGCCCTTCTCTCTGAGCACTGCTGAAGTGCAACCCACGAACTTTCCCGCTTGAGACTCTTAAAGAGACAGTGTACCTATTGACACTGAATAACAGTCTGTTATTAAATTACCATTGGGCTACAAAAACACATGAAAAAAAAAAAAAAACTTTAGAGTCGGCGGAAAAAAGTGAGTCAGCCGGGTGACCGGAAACAAAGGTTTTTTTTTTTTTTTGGCCTTATCCAATCAGCATTTTTTTAAACTCCTGAGAATGGAAAAAACAAACTGCACAATTCCTGTGTAGTACCGGTATGTATTAATTTCCATTATCCTGAGATAATGAATACAGGTGATGAAAGTAAGAGAGGACTTTTACTCACAGCCAGTTGGCACTGCAGGTGCTTGATCTGTTGCTGGAGAGAATCAACCTGCTGGTTCTGCTGTCTGCTTTTTGGGATGCTTGTTGTGTATGACAGCTGGGACAAGCTGTTTAGTGCCTCCTTCAATTTACCCACCTCTTTTGACAGATCATCAATCTTAAATAAATAAACAAGCATATTTGATTTTTTTATTATTTGTTAGTGAACTAAATGGGTGTTTAAATTCTGAGTGAAATCATAACATTAACATCAGTGAGAAGGAAAAAAATCCTGATGGGATGAATTTAAATACTAAAAATTTAAAATCCTAATGTTCCTCTTTCTAATAAACTGATAAGGAGATAGTGTGTAGTCATGGTGTGGTCTGATACGAGTTTTTCAATTGCTGATGTCAATATAGTTTTTCTTTTTGTCCCCATCTGGGCTCCTAATGATTGTAGTTAATCAAGGATCTTCACAACTGATATTTTGTGACAATATTCATTTAACATGTTTGATGTTTGTGATTTGATCATTTATAAGAATGTATGTTATATACACAGTTTACAACAAGAACACATTTAATATTAATAGATTATTTAAAAAAAAAAAAAAAACACCCTGGAAATGACACCTAATCAAGTGAAAATATATTGGCTCATGTCAAACATTATGAGAGAACACTAAAACACGCTGATCAGCCATCGCTTTCAAACCATCAAAACGTAATGTCAATGCTAATTATGCACTAAAGGTGAAGAGGATGTCGCTGAACAGTCCTGAGACAGAGTGTCAAGTATGTTGATGACTGCCAATCAACCACGAATTACAAAGTGTATGCATACGTGCACATAAATTTGCGCCTAGCTGATCTGCATGTAGTACTGTAAAAGGAAAATGAACAGATAGCAGTGTGTGTATATATATATATATATATATATATATATATATATATATATATATATATATATATAAATAAAGCTTAATAAACTCAAATAACTCAAAATAAATGATCGTGGTAAAGCCTTCACAGGTACAGTATTGTGCAAATATGTTCGGCACATAGAAACAAAAATGCTGTCGAGGAAAGAGATCTTATAATTACATATAAATAATTACATTATATGTATCTACATTAAAAAAAACACTATAAAGCAGTCAAATGTAACAATAAGAATAGTACCGTATTTTCCGGACTATAAGTCACGGTTTTTTTCATAGTTTGGCCAGGGGTGCGACTTGTACTCCAGTGCAACTTATATATGAAATTTTTAGACATAATTATGTTCTCAATTTTTTTTTTTTTAACCAGCCTGCTGGATAGTTACCTAACAAAGCTACCACAATAAAACAACTCAGTGCACCAAA
>JAQNCB010000027.1:16324601-16339813 GCA_030068295.1 Euristhmus nudiceps | reverse complement strand
CCGACAACATAGCTCCTAGGATCATTAGGACACGCAAACCCCTCCACCTCGATAAGGTGGCGATTCAAGGAGGGGTAGAACTTTTAACCTAATTTTAATTTGGCTCTACTCAATTTGGGCTTGACTTCTGCCTCTTATTCTCCTGTTGCATGAATGCTGGGAAATTTGTCTCAACCAATCAGCTTGCGAGATTTCAGAGTCGAGTCCTAAACCAAGTCACAAACTCGAGTTGGTAGTGAACTTGCGGCCTTTCCCTTAACTTTTTCAGTATTAAATAGGGAAAAAGTTAAGTGAAGGCCACAACGTCACTACTGACTCCATTTTGGGACTCTGCTCTGAAATCTCGCAAGCTGATTGGTCGAGATGAATTTCCCAGCATTCGTGTAACAGGAGAAGAAGAAGAAGAAGAGGCGGAAGTCAAGCCCAAACTGAGTAGAGCCAAAGTAAAATGTTAAAAGTTCTAAATAGACATTTCTTACTTTATTTAAAATCAGTTCAAAAATATTCATCGAAAAAAAAAAAAAAAAAAAGGAAATTAAGGAAAGTTTTTTCCCTTAATTTCCTTATTTAAAATTTTTTTTTGATGAATATTTTTGAAAAATCTGCGATGCGAAGCCACAGAAACTGAAGCACAAAGTAGCGAGGGATGACTAGATGTTCAGTGATCATTCAGCCCTTGATCGCCTTTAAATTTAGCAACGTGGCCATCAGTCAAGATGTAGATATATGATTGCTCCTTTGCTGCACCTACCCCTTAGTATAATTATCAGGTCATAGTCTCTGATTACTGTTAGGGGTCACGCTAGGCGGCTGAGCGTTAAAGCTGGACCCGTCTGCGCACCCTCTGGAGAGAAGTGGAAGATCCATTCGCAGACTGAGCAGACGGTCAGACGATGGACGCAAGGAATAAACAAAAACACCTTTATTGGATGCACACCGGAAACACAAACAAAGTCCCTCACTGCTTAAAAAGGGCAGCACACAAAAACAGATCAGCCAGGCAGCCTCAAAATACCAACAGAAAATGAAGCAGGGAAATACCGGACTTGACCTGAGCATAACCATCTTAAAGCAGAGTTTAACCAGAATGGACTTGGAGCATGACTGAAAGAAAGCAGAACATGTGCAGCAAAATAACAGAACTTATCCAGGACGTGACAAACATAAAGCAGAGGAAATGACAAGGACACGTTCACTCTTGCTGCTTAATATAGCGCCTCTTAACCACACACAGCTGATGAGCAGTGCTCAATCTGAATCAGCTGGTGGGGAGAGGAGACGCGCCACTACAGCCCCCTTGTGGCGGGACCTTGCCACGACATGACAGATTACATCTGTTCAAAGAACTTATGTATTTAATTTAAAACATTATAACTGCCAAATGGTGAAAAATGAAAAACCCATCATTATGTGTCTATTGGACAATATAATATGTCTAACACTGTTATATTCTGAAACGCACTCTCTGTCCTAGCTTTACACATTTTATCATGTACATTTACTCCGTAATATGATAACTGCCATGGCTCGTCCCTTCCAACGTGTCTTTCGCCAGTTGGTAGGAAACACTTCAAATACATGATTCAATTAATAATTATATGCAGAAAAAGCATTACTTGCTGGTGCTGGTTATTTTGAAAATTCCTTTATAAATTTTTTCATAGAGACAACAGGTGGGCTTCTCTTATAACCATTGCAAAACAGAAAGTGTTTTTTGATAAAACAAAGAACATGGATATGTTGTACTTTTTACATGAAGTTTCAGTTATAGATACGCTGCCAAAAAAAAGTTGTAATCTCTAATATTTCCATGGAGTGCATTTAGCCTTAATCACAGCATGTCATCTCTATGGTATTGTTACACCAGTTGGTCAGGTCGAGGCTCAGCAACATTAATATGGAAATAAAATGAAGTCAGCTGGTGACCTGAATGTATGGAATGACCAGGTTTTGACTTCAATGGACCTTTTCTTCCCTGATGGCATGGATATAAAATGGAAACTCAAATAATGAAAAGAGTGGTTTTGCGAGCATGAGGAATCATATGACATATGAGGCAGCCTGTCTTGATAGTTGGTCGTAAGCCAGTAGTGTCACATCGGATGATGTGGTTGTATATGCATACGTAACTTTTTTTACTATTTTTTCACAATGAAATTGTTGTTATTACCCACTTTCGAACCATTCTCAAATAGTACGGGCAATCTACAAATCTGGACCGGTGTTCCCTCCTTTTTTTTCCGCTAAATGGAGGGTTGAGTGTACAGATCCAGTTGGAAAAGAGATTTGTCACTTGGATATGGAGTGGACATTTACTGACACATTAATGGTGTTTCAGGAACAACTGCCTCCAGGTTTTAACAGAGCAGTTAGCAATGCAGGGCAATTTAAAAAGTGCTATTTGGGACACCTACTTATAAAATCCATCCTACTGTTTTTGGTAGCTTTTGTACAAATTTCAATAGCTGGATGCTGTTGATACAGAAAAAAAGGTTGCTACATAGATAGGTTGCTAGGATGATTTTCCTATAAAAGTTTTTCTTTTTTTTTTTTTTAAATATAGATATGACTAACAATTTTTATTAGTGCATGTATCCAGAAAAGTTTGAATAAGTATGCATATGATGGTAGATTTTATGGGGAAGTTAGAAAAGTTCAACTAAGTGGGTGTATTAGTAGATATAATGAACAGACAGATCTTAGCGCAGGCGTTTCTTAGTACACCTGGTCTCTTGGGAATGTGCTTAGATAAATGTGAAGAGGATATTCAAAATGTTCACCTAAAATGCAACAAAATATTTTCTAGCTACTTCTAACAGCCAAATCAAAGCAACAGATCAGGGGTGAAAAAAAAGAAAAAAAAAAGAAAAAAAAAATCAATCACTGAGATGGTTAAAAGATCACCCCATGTTTTAGTACTTTTTGTTGAACCAACTTTGATTACAGCCATGAGTCTGTTCGAATACTTCTCTACTAAATTTGCACATCTAGTGCAATAATTATTTACAGAATTGTTCAAGCTCAGTTACACTGAACGGAGACTATTGGTGAACTGCAATCATCATGTCATTCCACAGATTTTCAAAGGGGTTAAGTCACAAGGTCGTGCAGAGAAATTTACTTGGAGGAGTTTGTTGCAAATGTTCTGGAGTTGAAAAGAGTGTCAGAGTGATGAGTATGAAGTTAGAAATTGAAGGTGTGATCTTCAATGTTTTTAGTGTTTATGCCCCATAGGTAGGATGTGACTTAGAAGAGAAGGAGAAATTCTGGAGTGAGCTGGATCAAGTGATACAAATCATCTCCAGAACTGAGAGGTTGGTGATTGGTGCTGACTTCAATGGACATGTTGGTGCAGGAAACAGAGGTGATGAAGTGATGGGCAGGTTTGGTATCCAGGATAAGAACACAGAAGGACAGATGGTGGAAGACTTTGCAAAAAGAATGAAAATGTCTGTTGTGAATACTTTCTTCCAGAAGAGGCAGGGACACACGGTGATTTATAAAAGCGGAGGTCAGTGCACAGAGGTGGACTACATCTTGTGTAGACAATGTAAATCTGAAGGAGATCATTGATTGCAGATTAGTGGTAGGTGAGAGTGTAGCCAGACAGCATAGAATGGTGGTGTGCAGGATAACTGTGGTGGTGAGGAGGACAAAGAGGAGAAAGGCAGAACAGAAGATGAAGTGGTGGAAGCTGAAAAAGGAAGTGTTGTGTGGTTTTCAGGGAGGAGTTTGGAAGAGAGGTGCTTCCAGATGACTGGACAACTACAGCTAATGTGATCAGGAAGACAGGTAGGAAAGTAGTTGGTGTGTCTTCTGGAAGGAGAGTAGATACGGAGACTTGGTGGTGGAATGAGGAAGTGCAGGAGTGTGTACAGAGAAAGAGGTTAGCGAAGAATAAGTGGGTGCTTAGAGGACTGAAAAGAGTAAACAGGAGTACAGGGAAATATAGCATAAGGTGAACGTAGAATTGGCAAATGACTCATATGCCCGGTTAGACAGCAAGGAAGGAGAGAATGATTTTGTACAGGTTGGCGAGGCAGAGAGATAGAGATGAGAATGATGTGCAACATGTTAGGGTGATCAAGGACAGAGATGGAAATGTATTGACAGATGCTGGAAGTGTGAAAGGAAGATGGAAAGAGTATTTTGAAGAGTTGATGAATAAGGAAAATGAGAGCGAGTGATGAGTAGATGAGGTGAGCATTATGGACCAGGAGGTAGCAAAGATTAGTAAGAAGTGAGGTGGGCACTGAAGAGGATGAAAAGTGGAAAGGCAGTTGATCCTGATATACATGTGGAGGTATGGAAGTGTCAGGTGGAGGGAAGGAGAGGTGTCTGTAGAGTTTTTGATCACGTTGTTCAACAAGATCCTAGAGAGCGAGAGGATGCCTGAGGAATGGAGGAGAAGTGTGCTGGTACCGAGCTTTAAGGGCAAGGGAGACGTGCAGAGTTGTGGCAACTACAGAGGAATAAAGTTGATGAGCTATACAATGAAGTTATGGGAAAGAGTAGTGGAAGCTCGACTAAGGACAGAAGTGAGCATTTGTGAGCAGCAGTATGGTTTCATGCCAAGAAAGAGTACTACAGATGCAGTATTTGCTTTGAGGTTGCTGATTGAGAAATACAGAGAATGTCAGAGGAAACTGAATTGTATCTTTGTTGATCTTGTCATGGCACGGCACGACCCGGCCGCTAGGGGCTCTCTCGTGGCGTCCTCATCTTCATGCCTGCTGCGCAGTTGATTGGGCGCCTCCTCCCACCAGCTGCATCGTATTGGAGCACGATTAAATGCTGGACTTTTGAATTCGCCGGTTGTCGGATTCTACTGGCTTTTTCTGTTTGCTATTGAAGCTCTGTGGGTCCGTGTATGTTGCCCCTT
Source organism: Euristhmus nudiceps (assembly GCA_030068295.1). Classification (NCBI taxonomy): domain Eukaryota; kingdom Metazoa; phylum Chordata; class Actinopteri; order Siluriformes; family Plotosidae; genus Euristhmus; species Euristhmus nudiceps. The sequence goes on along the minus strand of JAQNCB010000027.1, from coordinate 16,334,931 downwards.
AAAGAAAGGATTTTATTCTGGATTTCCGGTTCCTGATGCCTGTCGGTGTTTATTTTCTTATGTTCATCCTGTCCTAGAGTCAGTACACGAATCTGTCTGTCGGCACTTGAGTCGCTGCACCGGAATTACCAATAATAAAGAGTTTTGTTCCTTCATCCATCGTCTTGCCCTTCTGTTTCGGTCCACGAATGGATCTTAACCCACCTCAGCAACCACACTACGCTAACACGCTTAGTGCGACCGGTAACAGATCTGGAGAAAACATATGACAGGGTACCGAGAGAGGAACTGTGGCATTGTATGAGGAAGTCTGGAGTGGCAGAGAAATATGTTAGAGTGGTACAGTACATGTATGGAAGCTGTAAGACAGTGTTGAGGCGTACTGTAGGTATGACAGAGGAGTTCAAGTTCAAACTTCTGAGCCCTTTCTTGTTCGCTATAGTGATGGACAGGCTGAATAATGAGATTAGGCAGGAATCTCCATGGAGTGATGTTTGCAGATGACGTGATCTGTAGTGGCTTCTTCACACCTTCAGTCTGCTTCCTTGCAGCACTGTAACACAATAATTCATCATTTCATAAATCCAAACTCTTTAGTGTTCTCTAGAACTCACCCAAAGCAGTTCACAACGTTATCCCCAGGTTGTATTCCAGTCTTCTCTCTACTCTTCCCCTTCTCTCCTCATGCCTGTGCTTTCTAGCCCTCAAAAACCCTTCAGCTCATCAGGTAATCATTGGCCTCAGGTGAGTTGGAGAGCTGCGTGCTGAGGGGTGGAGTTCCCAACTCCACCAACAGATGGAGACATTTCCGGGGAATGTAGCGTCCCTCTAGCCCTTAGCCTCTCGTGACATCACACACCCCTCCCCTCAAGACCGATGTCCTCGTTGGGGTGAATGAGGTGAAGAGGGCACTTAGCCGGCGGAGGACATCTCCTCCTGAATGGCCTCTTTGCGAGCCTCTGGGCCGCAATACGGACGTTGGTTTACGGTGCCCATGAACGGAGCAGAGGACATCTCGGTTGCGATCCACCAGCTCCAAGGCCATCTGCCGCTGATGGGGAGCTAGATTCTGCCCCACCTGAACCTCCTCTCTTGCGGGTTCCTTGGACTCTATGGGGGGGTAGACAATTGAACAGCACCTCCCGGGCGTGCCACATTTTTAAGAGGTTAACGTTATAAATTTGTTCAGATTTCTTTTTATCAGGTTCCCTCACCTTGTGGTTTACCTCTCCCATCTGCTCCAGAGTGACCGCTTCATCTCCCTGCACCAACGTCTCATCTTTCTCGGCTTTTCTTTTTCCTCCTCCTCTTTTGTTTATTTTTCTTTTTGCCAGTAGCATTGGCACTTTAGTTAAAAGAGGCACCTCTCAGTTTCAAAGGCGAGTCATCCGAAACTGGCTCCGACTGAGATGTCCGATCCACAGCTTTACCAGGATGATCTCCATCTTTTTCTGACAGCTCGCCTATAAATTTCTGTCGGATCAGAATGTGGTTCTTTGAAGGGGTCTGGACCATCTTGCTGATTTTCCTCACCATCCCTAATTACTGCAGCAGGTTCTAATGCTACAACACTTATACTCGTGTTTCCCAATTCAACTTGTTCTTGCATACTTTCAAAAACATTCTCAGGTTTTTCAACAGATTCCGTTTCTTCGATGCTGTTATGCCAATGCTTCCCATCCCGCAGATCGTCCTTTGATGCCACTAAACAAGGTTCCAAAGAACTGCCAGAGGCAGGTGGAGGTGGGCGACTCTTCACACCTCCTGAGTGCCCGAGAGATTGACTAATGCACTGCTCCCTTGTTGCAGTCCAGTCTTTTCATTTTCTACCGCTTCCTCTACGGTGCACAAGTCTGGTACAATACCATGTTTCTTTAAAAAGTGTCTTTACATTGAACCACCTCATCCTTGAGTTCATCCCGCTCATTTCTAATCTCATCCGAAAACCCCTTTTGTCTCTTGAAGGCCCCAATTCTTTTTTCTTTCCATTCAATAGTCTCCTGCAGGTCAGAAACAAAGCCTTCTTGTTTGACGTGCAAATGCTGGAGCTCAGTCTCCAGCCCCTTGAGCAAGTCTTTGAGTGTCCACCTCGTACCTCAGATTAGATTTCTCCTTATCCAGCTGAGCATTGGATAACATGGCCTCGCGATATTTCCCTTCCATCTCTGCCATAACCTCCTTGGTTTCTTTAAGGCTCTGCCTGTATTTGGCCTCCGTATCATGGATCTGATCCTTCAGTTCCTGCATCTCCCACACACCACTCCTACTTCCCAATGCTATGCATTCATCATCCTCCGACATCAAGTCATGTCTCTGCAGCTGTTGCTCCTCTGCTTTCAGCTGATTGGCTCTCTTTTGTTCCTCCAAGAGAGCTGCACTCCTCTGCAAATCGGCTTGTTGGCCTGCCACCAGGGCCTTCAAAATTTCCTCCATCTCATTTTGGAGCATAGCTGGGAAGCCTGTGTGGTCCAATTCTCAGTGTCCTCTTCACACATGCACTATGATGCTTGAAATGCCCGCATCCTCCACCATATGTGATGTCACAGGGGTTGTAAGCTCTCAATGGGACCGTTCAAGCAGTGCACCGACACACAAAGTTGGAGATAACCAAGGCTTTTTATTATTAATGTCTCTGGGGTTAAAGCTGAAATCATAGATAAACATAAATAAATTTAGGATCTTCAGTCTCACGGTTAGCCCACCGCAGCAAAGCTTGATCCATGCTGGCTTCTTCACACCTTCAGTCTGCTTCCTTGCAGCACTGTAATACAATAATTCATCATTTCATAAAGCCAAACTCTTCAGTGTTCTCTAGAGCTCACCCAAAGCAGTTCACAACTTGCTCCCCCAAGTTGTATTCCTCTCTTCTCTCCCCCTTCTCTCCTCATGCCTGTGCTTTCCGGCCCTCAAAAACCCTTCAGCTCATCAGGCAATCATTGGCCTCAGGTGAGTTGGAGAGCTGCGTGCTGAGGGGTGGAGTTCCCAACTCCACCAGCAGATGGAGACATTTCTGGGGAATGTAGCGTCCCTCTAGCCCACAGCCTCTCGTGACGTCACAACGGGTGGAGAAACATATCAGGTGTGATGTGTGACAAAAGAGTATCATCAAGAATGAAAGGAAAGCTGTAAAAGACGGTGGTGAGACCGGTGATGTTTTATGGTTTAGAGACAGTGGCACTGAGGAAAGGACAGGAGGTAGAGCTGGAGGTCACAGAGATGAAGATGCTGAGGTTCTCTTTGGGAGTGACATGTTTGGACAGGATCAGGAATGAGTACATCAGAGGGACAGCACATGTTGGATGTCTTGGAGAGAAAGCCAGAGAGGGCAGACTGAGATTATTTGACATGTACAGAGGAGGGATGGTGAATGTATTGGTAGGAAGATGCTGAGGTTGGAACTGCCAGGCAAGAGGCCTAGAGGAAGACCAAAAAGAATATTTTACGATGCACTGAAAGAGGACATATAGTTAGTTGGTGTGAGACAAGAGGATGTGGAGGACAGGGATGGATGGAACCAGTTGATTTGCTGTGGCGACCCCTGAGGGGAGAAGCCGAAAGAAAAGAATTAGTAGTAGTAGTGTCCTCCTATGGACTTTTTGTATCCATCTCTGGGTTTGTCCTTCGAGACAGCATTTTCCCTAAAATCTTTTTACAATTTCGACCAATAGTTGATTACCTTTATTTACAGTTCCAAGCACTAGAATTTCTTTGGAAGAGTTATTTTTATGTAGAGTAATCATAATTATTACAATCGATCACTGGTAGAAACCAATTAGCTTTGTATATAGGACATTGATGTCAGCAAGGATCTTGCAAAACTTTCTGTAGACACTTTCTATAAAACTCTGGACCTTTGCAAGAGTGCAGGGGTCAGGAACCTATGGCTTTCGAGCCAGATGTGGCTCTTTTGGTGACTGCATCTGGCTCTCAGAAAAATCTTGGCTGGCATTTCTTACCAGAATAATTTTGCCACTGAAAGGAATAATGAGAGGGGAGGACGTCTTCACGTCTTTCATGGAGTTCACTAAAGAAAAAATCTACCGATGGATAAACTTCTGTGTGTACTGACGGTGTCTGGTGGAGGATCTGTAGCCTCGTGAACAGGAGAATAAACCCATCAGGAGGCACTTTGTGTTCAAATGTGTGACAAGCAGTTTGGTGAAGTGATGTCGCTGCTCATTCAGGCGGTCAGCTTTATTATTGCATGAGCTTTAAATGGTCGCCAGTTTAAAGCACTGCTGGATGAAGTTGGTTTTGCACGTCAGTGTGCACTGGCTGTTGAGGGAAGGTGCTCAGCCATTTTGTGGCTTGCTTAAGTGAAATCCGGAGTTCAAATGAAAGACGTCTAATGTCCTGAGTGGGCGAACACTCAGTGGCTCCTCAAGTTTCATTATCTCGTGGACATGACTGAACATCTGAACCAACTCTCTGTGAAGATGCAAAGCTTTGGAAATACAGTCTGCTCCCTTCAACAAGCAGTTTTTACATTTGAAAACAAGCTGGAAATCTTTACCCCGGGATGCTGAAGCAGGTTGTTTACTGCACTTTGAAAAACTCAGCGAAATTAAAGATGGGTGCGCAGTAAGTGACCCCGCTCAACATTTTGATCTCCAGCAGCTCGCAGGCTTCACATGTAATCTCCTGCAGTCAGTCACATCATGCTTTGGGGAACTTTGTGAGCACACTTGGGTTTTTAAGTTCATCACTCATCCACACGAGTGTACAGTGGACAAAAGTCAACCTGAGTTTCATCCCTGGTGTTTCTATCATCAATTTTGAGGAAATATTGCTGACCTGTAGGCCTCAGACCTGTTGGGAGAACAAGTTCAAATCACTGAATGAAGATTTGGAAAGACTCGCATGAGTGCAGGCAGAACCGGCAAGCAGACACAAATGGAAAGGCTTGAAAAAACATCAACCTTCAGGCCAGCTGTTTGTCAAAACTTGGAACGCGCTTCTTGTCACATACCAAACACTGCAGCGTGCGAGCCTTGCCATGTTGGCCATGTTTGGCTTTGCGTATGATGAGGGTAGAGGAAGAAGTTGGACCCAAACGTATGACTCCAAAAAGAGCAGGTTTATTAATCCGGTATGTATCCACAGGACAAAAAGGGAAAAAGAAAAATCAAAAGAGTAAAGAAACAAAACCCGCTCGGTTGCCAAAAAAACACGAGCACAAAAATAAACATGTGAACAATCACACAGAGAGAAAATGAACTTGGCAATGGTATGACCCCCTTCAGTCCCCAAGGTCGAGCCAGTGCTCCCGTCAGTCCCCGAGGCCGAGCCAGCGTCCGAGGCCGAGCCAGCGCTCCCGTCAGGGTACGAGGCCAAGCTTATGTCCCTGGCCGAGCTTGTGGCCAAGGCCGAGCCCATGACCGAGGCTGAGGCCGAGCCCGTGTCCGAGGCCAAGCTCATGTCCGAGGCCGAGCTCACATCCGAGGCCGAGTTGGAGCTCATGTCCCAGTCTGGGCCTACCTCCGAGCGTGAGTCTACCTGGAAACGCCAGTGCGACTTCGAATCGGTTTGTGAAGGCGAGCCTGTCCCCAAATGTCGGCGCCGGCTTGCTTTGGGCCCCTTGTCTGGCTCCTTGTCTGGCTCCTCGCCTCCCAGGACTACGCCAGGTACGACGTTGGGCTCCAGGCCCCAGAGGCCCATGCTGCGGCCCAGGCCTCCTTGGTTCACGCCGGAGCCCAAGCGCCTGCCGTGACTCAGTGAGGACTCTCAGGGGTCGGCTAGGAGGTCTGGAAGGGCAGGAGAGGGTCAAGCCCCGGTGTTCTTGCTAGCTGAACGTTGGTTTACTTTCGTTTTTGCGTTTCATTTTTATCCTGTCTGTCTGTGCCACAGAGACTGTGTGCAGAGCATTCTGTTCGTCTTTGACTTCTGTCAGCATTGTGGGAATACCTTCAATAAAGACTGTTTTTGTTTTTCATCCATCGTCTGCTCTTCTGCTGTGGTCCGCAAATGGCTCCCCTCCAGCGTGTACGCTAACACGCTTAGTGTGTGCGCTAACAGGATTGGTTTATAGGCTTTGGGCTCAGCATCAGCCCACTGGCAACACCTGACACCCACCAAATCATTTTCCAATAGTAATGAAACACCCTCTATTCCTAGTTGCATCATACCGGCAACAAGTATGAGGCCTGACAACAAATCTGACTAGAACTCAATATTATTTACGGGAGCTGTAATGCAACTACCCTCAAAACCTTGCAACATTGAAAATTCACCGATGGCTGAACTCGAATCCAAAAGTTAACACACCTTCCAATAGCACGGATTGAGCTGCCCCAGTATCTTGAAAGATCTTAATTGGTATGTGCTTGGTCATGCCAATTGGTGACACTGTACCTTTGAATACATAAGAAATGTGTTCCTCTCTCACATCAGATTGTTTAACATAATGTTTAGGAACCGTATCATTAATTTCATAATGCTTTTTAGAGGAAATAAGTGAAATAGGCTGTTTTTGCCTTTTTAAAGCGTAACGTTCGGTCATTACATTACCTTGTTTTCTACAATGTAGACATATAGGACCTGACCTGATCTGGTCTATTTCGGGTTTCCTTTCTTTGGCACTGGACCTTTTACAGCTACTGGAAAACTCAGGCTTTTCACTGGAGTAGGGCTTTGGCTTCTCTTAGTCATCTTTTCTTTTTACAAAGACTTTCTTTTGGGAGAGGAAGTAGCCATTGATGAGGGCAGTAGAATCCCGAAGTGTGTCGACTTTGTGTTGACTCAGGTGAGATCAGGAGGTCCCCAGCTACTGGGCCGTGGACCGGTATGAATCCATGGGATATTATTATCAGGCCCTCAGAAAGGCTGAATAAAAAATATTTTATTAATTATCGGAATCTGAAAGATCTTTTATTTTGAAATACCGATTGTCTCGGCCACCTGATGTGGTACATCAAAAAATAAACCCAGAAGCGAGCCCAAATGAGTAAAAAACAAAGATCTTTGGAGAGCTTCCCACTAATTCAGTGAGATGGTGAGTTGTATTTTTATGCATTTTGTTTTCAGTTGTTTCTGTACTAGTCTGTGAAAATATTGTTTTACATGAAACCGGTTCGTGGTGCAAAAAAGGTTGGGCACCGCTGACTTGATCACAGGTTAAAAGACAAAATAAATAAATAAATACATGGAAAAATGCCAAGGACAGAATAAATAAGAACATAATATGGAACAATAGATGTTTTTCCACCATCACACAATATATATTGTCATATCACATAATTCAGCCCAGTCCTCTTGGCACCTGTCAGACACATTACTCTATATTCAGATATTGTTCTCCACAGCAGAGTGCTGATATGGGATTACCAAGAGGCAATTCTAGGGTAGTAAATAATTTCCTGTTTTTATTTTTATCATCTTGTTGATCTTCAATATTGTCAGATCACTTTTATCCGACTATCTCTCAAATACTGAATATTCTACAAACACAGGTAGAATAATGTTCATTCATACTTTAGTTGTGCGAATATTTCTTTCATATACCATTTGAATAGATAAATAATTTGCACACCGTCCCTGAAACCATTTCTATCACATTTCCTCTCTGTGATGTCTCCTGTGGCAGTGCTGCAGCTGGACAAGAGCCGCGTATGGTATCGTTTTACACCTCATCATGCAGAGCAGACTGCAGACTATGTGGGATTTCCCTCTCGCTCTTGTTCTCTAACAGATGCTTCCAAAGAGAAGCTCTCCTGTCTTTTTTTTAAATCACAGTGTACAGTGAGTGAGTGTGTGAGCAGCATTAATCTGACTAATTAGGCACCCTAGTTAGCTGTGGTGGCTTTTGGCACAGGAGGAGAAGGGCCATGACTCCACCACCCACTGAGAAAGCTCATTTTTTCACCTCTCTCTCTTGCTCTCTCTCTCTCTCACACACACACACACATACACACACACACGCATTGGAAAATGGGGAGGTGGGAGGATGCAGGGGCGGCTATGATGCACGGTGGAGGGAGCTCTGCGGAGAGAGAGAGAGAGAGAGAGAGAGAGAGAGAGAGAGAGAGAGAGAGAGAGATACGCAGGCCCAGTGCACACTGACATCAACACACCCAGAGGAAGCAGCAGAACATACAGAAGCGAGAAAAGGAATATCCTCATCCATCAGGCAGGGTGCTGTGGATAATACACTGTCACAGGTAGATCTTTTCCCTCATGTTTCTACCTTGCTTTTATTTTTTTGCTTTAAAAAAAATCCTTTTCAGCATCTGTTTCTGCTGCATCTGAGTAACTCGGAAAAGGAAAAAAAAAAGGCTCAAGTTGCTCTGCCTTTATGCATAATTAATATATAGACATTTAAATAAGTATATATTGTATCCATTTCAGTGAGCATGATCTAAAACCCACAAACTGTGGCTTGTGGATCTCGTGTTTTGTATTATTTCTCAGGTCTGATTGAAACGGATCAGTTCTTTGATGCTTTTAACCTGAAACCTTTTACAGCATCTGTTTAGTTTCCATGGTTACAGAGGAAACTTCCATGAGAGAGTAACACTTGTATTTTGTCTTGGCCCTTCCATCAGTACTCTTTCAGCTCTACATTTTTAATAAAAGGATAATTTTATTCGTGTTCACACCCTCCTCTACTAGTTGATTGTATTGATGATTTGGCAGCAAGCTCTGTGTGAGCCTCAGGTGTACCACCAGTTTAGCACAAAGGAAACTTGTGCAGTTTCTTTTTGAGCCAGGACATTTTGAGAATTTCGGTTTTTTTTTTTTATTACAGTCTTCTTCAGTTCAGCTTCACACACTCATGTCACAGAGCACTGAATTTGAAATTCTGATTGGTTCAAAGGTGATATATTCACTTTCTATAATAAAAGTTGTCACAGTGGTATCCCGGCAAATCACAGGCTTGTATTATAACACTTATTCTAATGTATCATTCTTCAGAGGGACTTGTATGATGGCTATACCACATAAACCTGGTTAAATAAAAATCTGCACAGTTGTTAATATGGTTTAAAAAATATTTATTCAACATTAATGGAACGTGAGTTCTTTCTGACAGTCAGGTTTTTATTTATCTCCAAAGTTTATCAACAGAGGAAATTCTTCAGATTAGAGGTGTTTCTGTGCTGCATTACGTGTAAGGTTCTCTATAACATGATAAATTACTTAGTTAATCTTATTGATTAACTTGCTTAATGCATGATGATAAATTAATGATTATCCACTGAAAATTCCCTTGGTTGTTATGTACATTAACTTTGTAATTTTAAAAAATAAAAAAGTTTGGATCAAGCATGTTTCAACTGATCCATTAAATTGGGGTTGTGCGCATTTAAATTTTGCACCTTCATTCCCACAATAACAATACTACAACTAGAACTACTCCTCCTCCTCCTAATACTATTACTATTACTACTACTACTAATAATAATAATCAATTTTTACAGGGTTACTTCTTTTGATTTTGTATAATTAATGGACCACAGGGATGGTAGGATGGTTTAATGGTTAGCACTTCCACCTGACAACAAGAAGGTCCTGGGTTTCCTCCAGTGCTTGCATTGGTTTCCTCCCCCAGTGGATGGTGGTGGTGTGTCATCGTCAGCATGGGAAGAAGAGGAAAAATAGTGCAGGTGAGAGTGGTTAGGTTCATGCGGTCCAGTTGCCATTGACAATCTCTTTAAGTATATGACTATTTGGGAATGGTCTTCGTAATTAAAATGAGCCAACCCAACAGTAAAACTAATAAATAGTTAAGGTGACACCTCATATGACGCAACCTGAAATTAGTAAAATTTTTAAAATTCATGCTGTTATCCGAGTCTTGGTTACAGCCTGTTTTTAAAATATTCAGCTTTCGTTCCTCCACTGAATCTTGAACTCCTGATCTACTATTTATTGAACAGGTAACTGTGAAAACACCTGATCTAATATATGCTATTCTATGATATACTAGCCAGGTAAATGTGTGCCACACTAAAACATCGTTGTTGTCACATATTTTGTACTTGCTTTATCCTGATTGGGGTTGTAATAGTTCCAGAGTTAATCCTTTGAGCTACTGAACGTGTGGCAACCATTACAATAGTGCATTTATAAACTTAAAGGAAACAAATATGAAAACAGCTAGATTGTTGGCATTTTGTTCAGACATATTATACACACACACACACACACACACACACACACAGACACACACAGACACACACACACACACACACGCACACACACATATATATGTGCATGTGGGCACCCATACGTTATATAAGCTAGGCTATTTAATTTAAAAGGACACCATTTTCGGCTAAAGCTCGCCTTCAATGAATGACTCGAAATGCTAACCAACTTTAGTTGAGCTATT